>QANZ01010957.1:37823-64397 GCA_003254925.1 Chamaecrista fasciculata
TTTTTTTTTTTTTTTTTTTTTTTTTTTTGCGTGAGGCTGAAAGTTCAAATGTCTGAAATGCAAAAACACACTCACCCTGACGCCTTTATGTAGGCCATGCGACACCAACAAACCTACCCTCAACTCTCAAGCCTCCTAGCGGCGTCAAAATATTACACACTAACATACACCAATGTTTAATTTGTTGGATATGTTTTAGGAAAAGTGTATATAATAGTTATTCAATATTCTAAATATGCTAAATATTTTATTATTTAGATAATAATATTATTATTACTCTCTCTCTTACTATCTACCTCTTTTTTTCTGATTGGTTTGTCATATTACTCAATTTAGTATTAGATCCTCTTTAAGACATGAAATTAAACTGTGCATTCAAAGGTCAATATATGGTGAATATACAATTTTCAAACCTCTTCAAATCATTACCCACTACATCAGATTGTGTCATTAAATGCTCCATCATAAATACGCCAATATTCATATTTTAGGATCACCACCCAATAATATTTCTGAAGGCTTTCCAAACCCGCTTCCTTCATTCCTTTTTTATCTTATTTATATTTATACACGTTTATTCAAATTTTCAACTTCCATTTATATATATATATATATATATATTAAGAAATAATCCTTTAACCAATCATCCTTATTCGAAATTGGATCCTCTGAATTTAGACTCTCTAGAGTTCTTTTTAATTGGACAATTTCTAACCATCTGATTTTGTTTTTTCAGTTGCGATTTTGACATTACCCAAATATTGGAGTTTTTTCTGTTTCCTTAGGTGACAGGCTGTTTGGTATTGTGTGCACACCGGGAGACGTTCCGAAAGCCTAGGTCTTGATGACTAATGTTTTATGAATCATGACTGTGTGTTTGCTTACCTATTGTGAGGTATTTGGTTGACACGATTTGTCACCACCAGCGTTATGATATAATGAATTAATGTGATGATATTATCGTGCTGGTATTCATATATAGTGGTACTGGGCCATATATGTATGTAAGGGTTGACATGTGAGTCCCCGCCAGTTTCCCAGTTGTGTATGCATGGTTTGTATTGTTATAAATTATCGTGTTTGGATTGAATAGTTAATTATTGATAAGCGTTCCTACAATCTGTTTGGATGTCAGTAAATACTAAATGGTAACAAACCAAGAGAAAATGCATAGAAAACCTTGCTATCTCAGGCTACAATAGACAAGACTAACCGAATCGCTTATAGTTTAAATGTTTAATCATCTGATACCCTACACTGAGTTCGAAACGTCTTCTCACTAAAGGGATAGAGTAGATAGAACACCAAAAAGAGACTCACCAAAAATGAACCAAAGGCGAAGGCGAATGGAGGAGCAGCGACGAAAACCAGAAACAAACCAAAGGTGACGAATGGAGGAGCAGAGTTACCGTAGGAGAAGTAAAGAGACGAAGGCGCTGTATCTTTGTGCAATTGGCAATTAGGGTGCGTACTGGGTGGGTATTTAGGGCTAGCGCTTTTTTTTTTTTATTTAAAAATATAATGAAAGATTTAAATCTTATTAAAATCGAGAATCTTATTGTAGTATAATGAAAGATTTTAAAATTTGCTTCTTATTTTGTTTTGCAGAGGGAAAAGGAAAAGTGAATGAATTGGGTGTCAAATTCTATAATGATCTCATTGATGAGCTCATCTCAAATGGTTTATTCCTATTCCCTCGCACTTACAAAACTCCAAGTTTGTTCATTTATAATGAGTCAAAATTCTATTTTTGTCTCTAATGTTTACTCAAAATTCTGTTTTGGTCCCTAATTTGTTTTTGTTCCATATTGGTCCTTAATGTTTCCTAAAAGTATTATAATTGGTCCACAACTATTGAATGTGGTCATATCTCTCTCGTCTCTAACCTGAACATGATAAAATCAGAGCTACAAATTAAATTTGATGAGTTCTTTCTTTTCCCATCAGTTGGTATGAAAGCGGGCCCGAAAATAAGCCACATGTTTAATGAATTTAGTCATATCTCTCATTTCAAGTCCAAATGCAACAAAATCAAAGCTACAAGTTATTCTTGATAAGTTCTTTCTCTGTTTAATTAGAACCGTTGACAAATAATGTCAAATAATACTCTGAAAGCTAATAAAAAATAGGTGAAAAATGATTATAATAAGATAGAGAGATTGTTACAAACATAACAAATTATGAATGATATAAAATGACTAAAATACCGTTTAATAAAATTTGAATGTGTGTTTAATAATAAGTAATTATAAGTATTTGAGTAAAAATATCTAAATACTCAAGTATTAAAAACTCATAAATGAATTTTTTTTTTTTTGTGAATTGAATAGGCTTGACACCATCTGCGACACTCTTTCATTGGGATTTTCCACAAGCATTAGAAGATAAATATGGAGGATTCCGAAGTCGACAAGTAGTGTGAGTATAGGACTAGCTATTATAAATCATTGTCCATTAAAATTAATATCCATGACTAAAATTAATTGCATAATAAGTTTTAATGTTGGTTTTTTTTAGATCAATGTTTATTTATTTATATAGGCAAGACAAATCATATTAACTTTTTTATTATTATTTTTTATTTGATTTGGAATTTAGGAATGACTTTGGTAAATATGCTGATTTCTGCTTCAAAACATTTGGTGATCGAGTTAAGTATTGGACTACTCTAAATGAACCTTACATATTCACTACCATTGGCTCCAACAATGGTGCATTTCCACCGGGAAGATGTTCTAATTACGTCGGAAATTGCACCGCCGGCAACTCCGCCACCGAGCCCTACATTGTTGCTCACAACCTTCTTCTTTCTCATGCTGCAGCTGTTACATTGTACAAGACTAAGTATCAGGTTAATTGCCTTCATATTTATATTTAATTTATTTTGCTATAATATATTTTGTAGTTTATCAATATATAACTTTGAGAGATTAATAATTAAAAAATATTAAAAATTATTTATAATATATATATAATACATTTAAGTAACATGTGTGTATGTGTGTTTATGTAGGCTTCCCAGAAAGGGAAAATTGGGATTACATTAGTGACCAACTGGTATATACCAAAGTCTACAAATGCTTTTGATTTTGAGGCTGCAAAACGAGCTCTGGATTTTAAGTTTGGATGGTAATGTGACAAAACATGAACTTTAATTATTACATTTTAAAACCCATTGGCTATGTATTTCTTTCTTTCTCTTTTTGTTGCCAAATCCAACTTTGATCCTCTTATTGTTTACATATATAATGTGTTTTCCTTAAAACATGATAGATTTTTAAATTAATTATATATTATCTTTTGAGTTTTGGCATCAATTCTTCTTTTTTAATTAAGGTATGCTGATCCTATTACATATGGTGACTATCCTAAGATCATGAAGTCTATTGTTAGTGATAGGCTTCCCAAATTCACAAAAGCAGAATCAAAAATACTGAAAGGATCTTATGATTTTCTTGGTTTGAATTATTATACCACAAACTATGCACAAAATGCTCCCTCTAATTCTCTCAACAAGAGTTATACTTCTGATGTTCAAGTCAATTTCTCAAGTAAGTATGAATATTATATTAGGCAAATTACTCAAGTGTTTTATGCCATAGTACATAGTTTAGAAATCCTATCATTTTTAAAATTAATGTATCGCGTATCCACACCCGTACCCATACAAGTACCCGTACTTGTTCAAGTGCAACTAGCTCCTAAAAAACCATACATTTTCTTTCTTTAGTTTACTTTTCAAGAATATTGTACTGACACAGCAAAACATTACCCTTTTTTTCCTATGTTTTGGATGTTAATTAGATACGAGAAATGGTGTCACACTTGGTACCCCGGTAATATTCTTAAACTCTTGATTTTGAATTTTTAGATTATCATGATATTATCTAAAGCCATGACATTAATTACATGTAGAGTTAAAAATTGAGTAAATTAACAATTTAGTCATTGAAAGATCAATGAGATAATAACTCGGTTCTTGAAATATTGAAATACACATTTAAACTCTGAAAGATTAAAATGATATACTGTTAATTCCTTGAAAGATTAAAACAATATATTATTTAGTCTATGAAAAAGACTAATAAATATACTATTTTAATCTTTTAAGGGAGAAACTGTGTATGTATTTCAATAGTTTAGGGACTAATAAATTGTGAGCCAGTAATCTTTCAGGGACCAAATTATTAATTTATTCCTAAAATTAATTATATGTACTTGTTAATTATACACTAAAAGAAGGAAATTCTGATGGTTTTGCAGACTGACATAGTTTGGCTTTATATATATCCCAAAGGAATCCATGATTTCTTGTTTGTTAGAAAATAAGATAGTGAAAATATCCCAAGAGGGGGGGTGAATTGGAAACTTTAAAATCTTTTCCTGAAAATTCGTTCCTTGAAAAGCTTCCAGAGGAAGTATGACAGTTCCTTATACTTAGAAGAGTATATTCAAAAACTAAGTTGTTCCTGAAAATATATTTCCTTGAAAAGGCCTTGTCAGGAAGTCTGACACTTCCTTGAACGTACTTCCTTGAAAAATATTGTTAGGAAATAACAATGTTCCTGGACACAGCTTCCTTTAAAATCAGTGTAGAATAAAATGTTCAGGAAGTGCGTAAAAACAGTTTCCTTAACAAAAATAAATATTCAGGAAATGTAAAGAGTTAAGTTAAGGAACAAACACACCAAAACTTTTAGTGGTTCAAATAAGGGTATGATCCTTGATACGGAAATTTCCCTTATCCTACATCCACACCTCTAACCAACCAGCTAGAGGTCTCTTTATATATTGTATCAAAATACAATCTGCACGAAGCTTGGGATCACCCTACAGGTTTTACAACTTAACCCACATATGCTCTAAGGCAAGTCTCTCGGTATATTACTCCTTACGGAACCACACACGGCTCACCTACAAAGGTTTCACCCTAGGAGTTCACCTTCACTTCCTTAAAGCATACAACACGGGATAACCAACTTGGTTTTACAACACAACCCAAATGACTCTAAGGAAAGTATCTAAGTATATTGCTCTACAAGGAACCACACACGGTTCACCAACACTGGTTTCACCCTAAGAGCTCACTATCACTTCCTTAAAGATTTCACACTCAAGAATACAAGATGAAGAAGATTTTTTATTTATCTCACAAAGAGATTTTCGCTCAGGAACAAGAAGCACAAAGCTTCAGGAAGTCTGCACACAGCAGGAAGGATGTCTGCACACAGCAGGAAGGTCTTCTGCACACATCAGGAAGACTGCACTCAGCAGGAGGAAGTCTAAACGTGGAGAACTGATGATTTTGCACACAGCAACTTTCTAGATCGCTTCTCTCTTATTTTTCAACTTCAGAACTTCATTCTTTTATACAAAACCAGAGCTAGCCGTTGTAGAAGATAGGAATGACAACATCAAATAGGCATTTCCTTTGATTTTGCTAATTGTCATAAGTGAAGGATCTGAATTGTAGTTGACCTGCAAGATGAAATAATGTAATTAGTATATTGTATTAATTCCGATTAACCAAGATTTCAGATTGTAAATAATTATTTGTTAAGCTCAAATCTGATCTTCTTCAATTTGCCTTGTTTCCTGATATAGAATATTTCAGCTTTAATGATAGGATCAAGGAAATAAGGTAATCATGCTAATCTGCATCTGATATAGGAAATTTCAATTCATGCCTTTAATTTATTTCCAAATGAAGTGCAAAGCAAACATTTAATTCTTAATTCAATTAGGCATGTGGCAATAAATTCATAAACAACTGAGTAAATTCACCAACGAATCCTGAGGAATGATTTTTAGGAATATATTCTGTGAAAATCATGAAAATACATATTGGGACATCAAACTCTCAATTTATGCAATATAGTCCCTACAAGGCATATTCTCATATAATACATTAAGCATACATAAACATGAATATTAGGCCTTGAGATAAAACATGAAATGGGACAGAAATATATTCAGAAGTTGCAGATTAGTCCCTGTGTTTGATAAAAGATAACAGATGTTGCAATATAGTCCAAACACATAGTTAAACAAAATTTTTGCAAATTATCAAAAACATAAATAATTAATTATATCAAAATTTAGTCCAACATTGTTGTATGTGAAGCAGAATTACAAGAACCCACCCATTTACATCACTGAAAATGGTATAAAACTTTCTCTTTAAGCCATTCTAAGTTTTAAGCTTCTTTAATTAGCTTAATTAGAATTTTTATATTTATGATGGTATTCAATTTAACCACTAATTTCTATAACCAGTTAAATAAATCAACTTATTAACAATTTAACGTATTCATTGACTCGTATCATTTTTAAAACATTAATATTATGTTAATTTATTCCCAAAATTTGCAGGAGTTGCTGAAGCAAAGAATGCCTCGAAACCAGTAAATGAAGCCATCAAGGACAGTATCAGAATTAGATACCTTGATGGCCATCTTAGAAATGTTCTTCAAGCTATCAAGTGAGTGAAATATTGATTATTGTTACATACCCAATTAATAGTTTTGAATTACATTTTGTTATCAATCATATATCCTGCATTAGTGTCTTAATTTGCTTCTTATAATGAATTATTGTTAATGCATTATTGGAAAACCTACTATTTGGTCCCTATGTTTACACCGAGTAGTCAACTAATCAGTCCCTGAATAATCAAATATACTGCTCAGTCCCTGAATAATCAAATATGCTACTCAATCCCTGAATTATTGTAATTGCCAACGATTTGGTTCCTGTGTCAAATTTAGGGATCAAAAAGTATAAATTCAAGGACTAAATAGTATAAATTTAAGGACCAAAAAATATAAAATTAGTTCAAATTCAGGGACCAAATAGTATTAATTTAGTACAAATTCAAAAATCAAAATATATAAAATTAATTCAAATTTAATTACCAAATCGTCACTAAAAATCAAATAGTTGATAATTGATATATTCCAAAAATCGTATATTTTGATTTTCAAAAACCGATTAATCAGATGTAATTTTAGGGAGCATATAGTAGGTTTTCTTAAAATTATTTAATCAATCACAATGATTTAATTTGTGTTATATATGTGTTGTAGGGATGGGGTGAATGTGAAGAGTTATTATGTATGGTCATTTCTTGATGACTTTGAGTGGGGTTCTGGCTACGCATATCGATATGGCATCACTTATGTTGATTACAAAAATAATCTCACAAGACATTTTAAATATTCTGCTTATTGGTTCAAGAGGTTCCTTCTGCGTTAGTTATTTTATGTGTATATATACATAGATCAAAGTATAAATTTGGTCTTATATCTTTTTACTGAGTTTCCAATTTGTTTCTATTTTCTTTTGTTGTACTTTTGGTCCCATGTCTTTGGGTCAATTGTAGAATTGATCTTATTTCTTTAGATTAGGTGCAGAAGTGATCTCATATCTTTACAAAAGGATCAATTAATGCAAAGATATAGGACCAATTCTGGAACTTCACTAAAAGATATGATACCAAAATGATGTGAGACTAAATTGGGACCTTTTATAAAGATATGAGATCAAAAGTGCAATAAAAAAAGATACAGAACTAAATTGGGAACTCAGGGAAAGATGAGACTGACTGAATTTGCATTTTGAACTATATATATATATATATGAAGTTGTCATTGAAGCTCTGGAGAAATTGAGTCTTCTAGTTCAATTTGTGGTTATCACAGTATGGATCACTAGAATATAAAGAAATGAGGATAGACTATATATATCAGTAAGCACCTTTCAATTTGTATGTCTAAAGGGCAATAAGGTGTTTTTTTTCTTCTATGCAAAATGAATGAGCACCATTTGGTTATGCATTAATTACATGGTTTCCAAGAATTTCCTTCATTTAGATACAGTTTAAAGTATTTTAGCTTATTTTGTCAAAAAGTGCCAAACTTAAATATAAGTTATAGACACAAGCATGGCACCATTTTTTATGTTCAAAGATTGCAATTGTTTATGCATTTCTCATCATAAAGGTATTACAATGTATTGGTTCAAAAGACTTTTTAGGCCTGGCCCTTAGTTAGCCCACAAGGCTTGCAAAAAATAAAAATTAAAAATCGAAGATTGGTTAGGGTTGGGCTGGTCTCAGCCTTTAGGGTTACAACAACAACGGCAACATGTCAACAAGAATAAGAATAAAAGAGTAAATTGATATTTTAGTCCTTAGATTATATGGATATTGTCATTTTAGTCGCTGATTTTTTTTTGGTATTGTTTGGTTTAGTTCTTGAAAATTCAAGACTCGTTACAAGTTAGTCTCTCCATAAACAACCTTATTGTGTACATCTTAGCTCGTGGAGGGATTAAATTGCAACAGTCAATAATTTTTAGGAATAAATTGAATATTTTAGAAAAATTCAACAACTAAAATAACATCACCTTCAAAACCTAAATCTATTACATTGATAATTTACTCATAAAATACTTACTCAACTGACTCTCAAAAGCATATAGCCTACTAACAAGTATTTGGTGTAATGGTAAGTGAGTCACATCCCAAATTGAGAGACCTATGTTCGAGTCTTGGAATCGATATTGTTATGAAGACGTTAATTGTTTGTTCTCGACTTGAATGAGATTAATCTTCGTTTACATCATTAAATAAAATAGGTGAGAGAAACTCATAATTATATAAAAAAGAAAAAACATAAGGCCTAAGTGTTGGGTCGGGTTCAATTTGGTCACATATACTTCCCTAGAAGTTTGTTCTAGGCCAGTTTTATCAATATATAATACAAATTAATTTAGATGTTGAATCTCTAACAAAAATATTTAATTCGCGCCAAACTAAGAGGTAAAAAGTAAGCTTTGGGGCCTAACTAAAAGTTGATTATATATTTTAATTACTTCTAGGTCCATACTCTTCTAACCAAATAACTCATTAGCTATATTCTAATTAAATAAAAATATTTATTTAATTAACAAGTTGTAGTATTTCTCATTTAACATATAATATAGATTTGGCGAACCTCTATACCTACGGCCTATTTTATAGCTCTCAAAAAATAATTAATTCACACCAATGTATAAGTCTATAAGAGATAAAGTCATAAAACTAACGTTTGCAGCCTAATTAAAGTTTATTATGTTCTAATCACTTCTAGATTTCGACATACTTTTCCAGCCTATGAATTGGTTGTATTTCAATAAAATAATAATAATATTTATTTATTAAATGAATTATAATATTTTTACTATTCAATTGATTTGAACAAATGTACCTCCCTAAAGTGTAGCTCTAAGAAAATATTTCGAATTTGAATTTAAAGAAACAAAAAGTAGCTCCTTTTGAGTTTTATGTCACTGTAAAAAAAATTATATTTTGATAATTTTGTAATTTGGTCAAATAACTTCTTTAAAAGTTACTCATTGATTCCAATGATTGAATCTAATTATATCTCTCTCATTTTAAGTCTAATTGTGACCTGCAGTTCGAAAGAGCAGGTTATTCGATCTTGACGAGTCCCTTTTTTTTTTTTAAATTGGGACCATAAGCAAATAAGATCAAATTAGACTCTGAATATGAGTCCCTCATTTCATAGTCAAATGAGAAGTTGGTGAGATCTCTCTCATTTTAAATCTAATTGTGACGTGTTCAGGGCTACTGACTAATTTTGACGAGTCTTTTTGCCTCCTCAGTTGAGATTACCAACAAATGAGTTTTAATCTCAAGACTATTTGTTATCCGAATAAAAATAGGAAAAGTAACAGAGACTGAGACTGATCATTATGATTATTTTTTATATTCTTTTTTATATCTGGCATATATATATATATATATGTGATATTTAATGATAACATGCATGCATATACATTTACATGTTATGTCATTGATTAAAGTAACAGACAACGACTAAAAATTAATTAGTTAACGTTTATAATTATTCAAGTACAAAATAATATATTTTATTATTCATGCATGAACTGAGGGTGCGTTTGGTTTCCCTTTAGAGCTGTCAAAATGGTCAGCCCGGCCCGGCCCGACCCTAACCCTATTTGGCCCTATCTTTATTAGGGCTAGGCCAAAAAAACCCTAATTTAAAAAAGGCTAAGATTTTCTAGCCCGGCTCGACCCTACTAAGGCTTAGGGCTAGCCCTATGGGCTTTCAATTTTTTAAAAGAAAATAAATAAAGCTAAAATTTAAATTAAACTTCATAACATGAATAAAATGCCAAATGTAATCTCAACTGAGGAGGCAAATGTAAATAATAATCTAATGTTCATATAACTAAGAAATAAATTAAATAACTAAAACGAAAATAAACATATCATTGTTAAGACAATACTAGAAAAACCAAGAATAAAAAAAAAATCAAATCTGCTTCATCCTTGGAGGCCTCAATCATCCACCACCATATTTATTTTGTCCTCTTCCAGTGATTCCACACAGTGTTCTTCATCTACAATTGGAAAGTTTATGAATATATATCAACAAAATTTGAATAAAAACAACCATATGCATAAATATATATGTAGAAAATTAATACCATTTGATTCAATATCGAATCGATGCAGCCAATTCCTTGCACAAATAAGCATTTGAACTTTTTCAGAAAGAATGGAGCTTCTATATTTGGTGAGAACACGTTCCCCAATACTAAATGCACCCTCTGAAGCCACTGTAGTTATTGGAATGCTTATAACATCACGAGCCATAATGGATAAATTTGGAAATCGTGAATGCATATCCTTCCAATATTGCAATACATCCAAATCTTCATAGAACTCAAAATTCATTGTGGATTCATCTAAATATTGCTCTAATTCAGACTTTCCCGTATTGGAAACAACTTCATTCTTAAACTTCCTAAAGTCCTACAATAATATAATCATGTTATATAAGCAACTAAGTTATAGAAAAATGAAACAATAAAAAATTCAATTAATTAATAAAAATAAACTTACACCAAAAACTTTGTTGGTCTTGATTGATGTCCTTCCTCTAGTAGTTGGGGCAGCAGGACTTGAATCTTTGATTGGTTGAGAGGAGCTAATTTCTTCATTTTTCTTCTCGTAGTGTTTATAGAGTTCAAATAACTTCATCTTCACATTTTGAACCTTTTCCTCACTTGAAACAAGATCAATTTTTGAATAACAAAATCTTAAAAAATCCAACTTTGACCGAGGATCAAGAATAGCTCCAAAAGCAAGCACCACACTATATTCACTCCAATATTTGTCAAACTTTATCTTCATTCTATGAGCCATATCCCTTATAACCCCATCTTCACTAATTAAACTTGAATTGAGGATACATTCAATCTTCCATACTTGCATGAAAGCACAAGTTGGATGTTGGGTAATTTGACCCAGAAATCAAGTTTGTTGTCTCATAAAATGGTTCCAAGAATTCACACATTTTTTCGGCTCTCCTCCATTCATCAACAGATGGACAAACTTTATAATGTTTATCAACCAATTGAAGACGAGTAAAAACCTTTTGATATTGAAGTGCACTTTCAAGCATTAAAAAAGTGGAGTTCCATCTTGTTGATACATCTAGCCTTAGACCAATCCCTATTTCAACTCCCTCACTCTCACGAACACATTCATCAAACTTTTTCATTCTCCCATCAGATGCTTTAACATATTTAACACTTTCTCGAATTTTATGCAGTGCTTCACTAGCTACTTTTAGTCCTTCTTGAACAATGAGATTTAGAATATGTGAAAAACAACGAATATGAAAAAACTCACCATCACAAAGCAAGCTATTACTCATACCAAGATGACTTTTCAATATATCTTGCATGTTGCCATTCGTAGCTGCATTATCCAATGTCAAAGAAAATACCTTTCTATCCAAACCCCAATCTCTCAAGCAATCAAGAACAGTATTAGCTAATTCAACACCAGTATGTGGAGGAAGCATGCGACAGAAGTTTAGAATTTTGCTTTGCAATTTCCAATTGTCATCAATAAAATGTGCAGTCAGACATATATAACCTTCTGAAGTAGAAGCAGTCCATACATCAGATGTCAAACAAATTCGATTATGAATCTTAGCCATCTCCTGTTTAAGCTTCGTCTTTTCTCTACCATAAATTTTTTTAACTTCAGACACAATTGTATTTCTACTTGGCATTATCACATCTTGATTCAAGTATTTTTCCCACATTATAACTCTACGATATTGAACAAAAGAATATGGCAAATTATGCTCAATAATAGCTTGTGCACACATTTCACGAGATATGTTCTGATCAATCTTCTTACTCCTCACTTTTCCTACTTCATTAATTATCATTTGACCAACATGTTCAAATGCAGCTTCTTTGCAAGATTTAATGTGGCAATGTAAATGAGAAGTACCATAAGTAATTTGTTTGGCCCTAAAAATATATGGGCCGGGCTCAAAAAGCCCTAATTAAAAAAAAATGTAATTTTTTAGGCCCAAGCCCTAACTATTTTATAGGGTTGATGGGCCGGCCCGTAGGGCCAAGCCCATTTTGACAGCTCTATTTCCCTTTAGTTCTCCTTTAATTCTCCAATATCTCCTGGTCTCTTGGTACCAAAGTGATACTGGAGCTATAGTATCATTGACTGTTTGTTTTACCAATATTTTTTATTCCTTTATTTCTCACCAATATGATTTCAATATGTCTTCTTTATCTACCCAAATTACTAACATATCCCTATTCAACAACCTATAATTGCCTACTCTTTACTATATAATAATAAAATACTCAAAAGGCATATTTGTCTATTGCACATATTGGACCAATCGATTTTCCCTTTTCCCTTCTTCTTTCTTCTTCTTACGTGTTTTCCTCCTGCTCTGTGTTTGTTCTCCGCTCGAGTTGCAGTGGTGAATGGAAGCAGCCTTACCTTAGACTACTACGACGAGTTTCCGGCACCAACAAGAAGTCACAGATCGAAGAAAGCAGTGCGATTCAAATTTTCTCCGACTTCAACCAACAACTCCACACGGTTTCTCAGAGATTGGAGCGCATAGATGAAGGGCACAGGTTGGGTGTATGTGAGAGAATTGAGCGCATAGATCAACTAGACACGATTCTATATGGGGGACTGTTAGGGTTGGGTGTATGCGGCTGCTAGTGTTGGGTGGAAGAAATGGTACCCATTTATGCCAACAAGGTGAAACAAGTGGAGAACGACTCTATTTTGTGGAAGAACATAGCAATGTTGGTGGTGTGCCTTAGTGGTGTTTGTTGCATAAAAATTCCAAGAAGGCATTGTTAAAAATATAGTATAGGCTTTGATAATGTGATCACTATCCTTAAGGAAATTAAGCCCCCACTATTCAATTGTTGCTGGGTTTGTATGACAGATTTCCTCCAGGATTTTACAAAGCCTGATATTATAGCCAGCAAGACTATAATATCTTATGAACACAATTTTGTGAAAGAAAAGTTGAAGATGAGATCTCTTAATTGATATTCTGTTCAAGGTTATCAAAACCGGACCGACCATTGAACCGGCCGAAGGAGGGGTTCAAGGTTCAATGGTTCAACCGGGGTCCAACCGGGGTCGGACCGTTGATAAATAAATAAATTAAAAATAATAAAAAAACCTATATATGATAAAATTTTAATTCAAATATTCATAATTAGGTTACAAAATACAATTATAACATTAATATATTAATACAATTTTCATAAATTAACATGAATTAATATAGGGATAATCAATTTTCATAATGTTCACAATATAATATCATCAAGTGACATTTTATGATCACTTTCTCTATCAAATTTTGGTTCATAATCAACATTCTCTAATATTTGACCCATAATTATAAAAAAAAGACCAAAAAAATCAAAAAAAAAAAAAAAGAAAAAAAATATGAACCAAGACCGGTTCAACCGGTTTGCCTCCGGTTCAGGCCGGTTATTAAACCGACTCAGACCGGCCTAATGGCCGGTTCCCGGTTCAACCGGCCGGTCCGGTCCGGTTTTAATAACTATGATTCTGTTTGAGAGAAGAGATGCTATTTATAGAGGAAAAACTGAAGATGTACAACCTTTCGGATTCCTACAATCATATCTTTTCATGTTCAATTTTAATGGTTGGTCATAACTTGTCATGATTCAATATTCATGACTTTTTAATAAACAGTTACAACCATCCACATATAAAGAGTTATGACCCTTCACATATGAGCCATCTTCTCAACCCTTCAACTTACCCAATGTGGGACTTTAATTACTAACTATTTTCCAACAATCCCCCACTTAGTTAGTAATTTATTTAATTCAAGAATTTATGCATATAGGAGGTATCTGTCGATTTAAACCTACTACTTGTATAAATACATCAAGCTTTGCCAGAATTGATAGTTAGAAAATAGTTGTATTAAACTTCAATCCATAAAAGACAAAACGGATGTATAAATACACATAAACACTTAAATTAAATACAATGTGTTCAATGTAAACTTAGCACGTATACGGCCTTGTGCTCCTTCCTGTTTCATAAACACTAACAAAGTTTTATTTCCAAACTTTGGTTGAAGCGGCACCACTTCATGTGTTTACATAGGTGAAATTTTTAATCAAGTCCATTGTTTGGACTAACTTTAGTTTTTATTCCGAACTCTGTTACTTCGTTAAGAGTATTAAAAATACTCACCCTCTAGTTCATAAGTACTTTTAAAAAAATTCTAGTACTTGATCTCCATCACTAAACATAACTTGTTGTTACCTTTTGAACTTTTAGAATTGCATAGCAATAAGAAAAGTAAGGTTTCCATTATGAGTGATATTTTAAAAACTCCTTGAAACCCTTGACTCTACTAGTACTATTAATTGAATCTCTCGAGAGTCATTTTAGTCAATAGGTCAACAAGATTATTATTTTTTTTTAGACCTTATATGTCTGATCTTTCCATTGTAAAGTGCTATAGTCATTGATGTCCGACTATCACAATACAAAAGAACAATTGATAATACTTTTATAAGCAAATCAATCAATTTCTTATTCCACATAGACTATCGTCATAGTCTCATGTGTTACTAATTCTCTTATATAGGCATGCCTCAACCTTTTCATAAATTTGATTATAATCATAGGCTATCATCATAGTCCTATATGTCAACAATTATCTTTTATTGTCTGCTACACTCCTTGTAGCTTTATCATCACAAGAAGTGAAATTTCTAACTTTCGTTGTGGTCACAACTTTATATTCAACTACATATTCTTTAACCATTTCACTTCTTTCTTCATGGCAATTGCTAATTACTATTCCACCATGAGAAATAAATATATGTTACTTCTTAAAAGTTCAACTAATAACACTTTCACTATTATGGGGAATATTCATCCATGGAATTATTAAATATATGTTGCTTCTTAGTAGCCCAACTAATCATACCTCCACTATGAGGAGTATCCATCCATGGAATTTTTCTTTAATTTGCACTAGAATACTTTCTCGTTTTGCAAAAAAAAAAAACTCAACACTACTTATTTTCTAGTATATAATTTATATATATAAATTAATTGTGGAGTAATACCTTCCCAAATGGGCATGACTTTTCATCCTCGTAGACGGTTTATGCCTCTTCAATTTCCGTCACACCAGAACTGACTTTGATTAAGAAAATCATCCAAGAGACATGTCTTCCGTCTCAGAACCGGTTGCTCAAATATATATATATATATAAATTAAAAAAGTCAATATCTATCAATGACACAAATATGTTCCTACAGTTATTACCATTCCAATGGTTCTTAATTCCTTTAATTAAAGTATCAAATCAATGGATCTTTCTTTCATAATGTTTCGTTCACTACAAAAAAACTACTAATTAACCACGGTTATTTATCCACGCTTGTCATAACCGTGGCCGGTCAAGGCAAAGTGCTCCTTTTAACCACGAATCACTGAACCGTAGTTACTCTGACATTTCAGCGTAGCAAAATTAGGCGCTTGACTTAGGCGCTAAACTTTTTCCACAAAAGAAAATGTTAGGCGCTAGAATTTTCCCCAAATCTCCCTCCCTTTTTCATTTTCCCTTTGCCTAGGGTTTGCTCAAAACTCCATCCACTCGGAAACAAGAAACAATCGAAGCTTAGAGTTGCACTAAAAGTTGAACCTTAGAGATACCGAAAATATTGACCATGTCGAAAATCTTTGGGTCTGAAATTGTGTAAACTAGCTTAGTTATTGTATGAATTGTGTAAACTAGCTTAGAAGTTGTTGTTCAGTATAAGTAATGTCTCACATCATGGAGTGGGACATTTATCTTTTTTTTAAAAAAAATGGCTTTGTAAATTTACTACGGTTGTAACCGTAGCTAAATTAATTTTTTTTTAATTGATCTTCCAAAACTTTAGCCACGGTTAAAACCGTGGCTAAATCAATTTTTTTTATTGATTTCCCAAAACTGTTAACTACGGTCATCACCGTGGCTAATATGAATTTAGCCACGGTTATCACCGTGATTAAGTAGATGTTACCACGGTCCACAGAACCGTGGCTAATTCAGAATGCGACGCCCTGTTAGCCACGGTATGCTCTATCGTGGTGACATTTCTTTGCCACGGTTTTTTGACTAGTTTGCCACGGTTGTAACCGTGGCTAAACGCCGGTTTTTTTGTAGTGGTTCCTTTTTCACCATTTTTTTTAAAAAAAAAACAATAAATAACCATAACCCCAAAATAGAAACGACGCAACTTTTGAAAAAAAGGAAGAAATCTTCCCCAACCTTCAACGGGTCAATAACAGTTTTTCCGCAATGGTAACCAGACCAATGCCTTATTCATGCCAACTTTTCCTTAAGTTCGGGGCGGTGAATATTGAATTTATTCTTAGATAGCCATTACCATTTTAAAAGCAATAGTCTTCTATCTTCAACTTTTCTTTCATCTAAATCATTCTTTAAGATTGTGATCTTCACACCCTCAAAGCGATCGAGTTTGAAGACGTCAGGATTGAAAAACTTGTTTACCCCAATAGTCTTCATCTCGTCTTAATTTCCTTAAAATTGTTAAAAATATAGTATAGGCTTTGATAGTGTGATCACTGTCCTTAAGGAAATTAAGCCCCCACTATTCAATTGCTGCTGGGTTTGTATGGCAGATTTCCTCTAGGATTTTACAAAGCCTGATATTATAGCCAACAAGACTACTATATCTTATGAACACAATTTTGTGAAAGAAAAGTTGAAGATGAGATCTCTTAATTGATATTCTGTTTGAGAGAAGAGATGCTATTTATAGAGGAAAAACTGAAGATGTACAACCTTTCAGATTCCTACAATCATATCTTTTCATGTTCAATTTTAATGGTTGGTCATAATTTGTCATGATTCAATATTCATGACTTTTTAATAAACAATTACAACCATCCACATATGAAGAGTTATGACCCTTCACATATGAGCCCTCTTCTCAACCCTTCAACTTACCCAATGTGGGACTTTAATTACTAACTATTTTCCAACAGGCATCAATTCGAATCCTGTGGTTCCCCTTTGCAAATTTTTTTTTTGTTTCACATGTCAGACCTTGTTATTTTGTATACTTTATCTTTTACTGTTTTGGTTATATAGGTAATATTTTTTTGTTGTGTCATTCAATAAAAAAATTACAATTTAGTCCAACTTATAATTCACACCAACAAAATTTATATGTTGGTCCTTCCTCTTGTATATATATGGGTAATATTTTTTGTTGTACAACGATTGAAGAACAAAATTCAGAAAAATACATAATTCATACCCCAAAAATATACCTATTGGACTCTCCTCCGGTATATATATATGTGTAATAGTTTTTGTAGTATAAAAATTTAAAATAAAATTAAAATATGGTAACGAGAAAAAATATATAATCTAGTCTTAAAAAATTTACAATTCAGTACCCAAAAATTATATTTTGGTCCCTCCCTCACACCTCAAATTTCCAATATCATACACTCAATCCAACCTCTGTTAACAAATTCTCCTTTAACACAAAATTCAAGATGATTTCAATGTCATATCATTCCTCTAAAGTCAATCTAAACACCAAAATAACATTTCAATATCCTCACATATCTTTATCATTTTTACCTCTATACAACTTTAAAATATCAATATAATTATTTCAACCAACCACAATTATTACATACCTTTTAAAATAATTTCACATCCCAATTTTATCAATATCTCCAAAATTCCCAAACACAATTTATCATATTACTCCAATATCATACAACTTCAATATATCTCCTTTACCATACTTAACCCCTCTTTTATCTTAAACCCAATCCAAAGGGACCCTAAATTACTGAAAGTGTAAAAAATGGAGAAAAGAATAGGAAATAATTTTCTTTCTCTCTCTATAAATATATATATATATATATATATATATATATATGAAAAATGAAAAGAAATAAAGTTGCTTTGAGAAATACATTTTTTCGCGTGAGCACGTACGGAGAAACAAGCATGCATGACATGACAACATAGTACGTTAGTAGCTACCGACTTACCATGTCATGTCTTTTGCCGTAAACCGCAAATCACGCTCTCAATCAACACAATCCCACTTTCACCTGCACTCATGACTTGGCATATCCTCATTGGATCATACGCAACGACCTTGCTTTGACTTTCACCGTCATAGCTTTAATTTGTGCCAGGTCAAAATAAATTTTGAAAAAATCAATAAAAAGTTTTCTACGAAAAAATAAAATCTATAAAATAGTTAAGTGTTAGCATTTCATAGTTTTATGCTATCGATTTTTTTTTTCCTTAAGATTTTTGTATAAAAATTTACTATATATATAAATCTCAATACATAAAAAAGAGATCTAATGACTTATAACCAAGGCAGTCAAGATCTAGATTTAAATCGTAAGATCGTACGATCTTACGATCTTGCAAGGCCAATTCTAGTTAAATCGGATGCAGGATCGGTTTTGACCAAGATCTGAGTAAGATCTAGATTTAAATCGTAAGATCGGTAAGATCGTACGATCTTACCGATCTTACGATTTAAATCTAGATCTTACTCAGATCTTGGTCAAAACCGATCCTGCATCCGATTTAACTAGAATTGGCCTTGCAAGATCGTAAGATCGTACGATCTTACGATTTAAATCTAGATCTTGACTGCCTTGGTNGTCCAAAAATATTTAAGAGACTTTCCAAAAGACCCTAAAACATTTTAAAACTTTCAAAAAGGCCCTAAAACGTTTTAAACACTTAAAAAAAAGAGCCCGGCCAAAATGCGGTGTTCACAAGTACAAACCACTTAGGCTTGAAGTTTAGGCTTGAAGTTTTTTTTTCTTTTTAGATTTCAATCACTAATTCACTACTTATAATTAAGTTTGTTGTCTTTTTATTTTTATTTTTTCAGGTATGAAGATGTTGTTGCTTTGTTTTTGTTAGCGTTTGACTGAACTTTTGTTAGCTTTTTGTTAGAAATGGGAGATGTTGTTGCTTATTATATATATTTATATATACATACTCATAAGTTATAAGATGAATTTATGACTTATGAGCATATTTATATATATATATACACATAAATAGATATTAGTAATTGTTTATATGATTTATATAATATTTTTTTAGGAAATTCATAGGATCTTACGATCCTCGATTCGATCTTACGATTCGATCTTTCTCATGCTCCTTCCGATCTTGAGTAAGATCTCGATCTTGACTGCATTGCTTATAACATATAATATAGTACAATAAAATATAAACTATGTATAGAGAGAAAACTTCTTAATTTTCACACTTTCAATAATTTAGTTTTTAAATAATAAAAATATAATATTTAGTTTTTGAATATTTGCAAACGTCAAAGGGTCATTTTAGTCCTAAATATATACCCTAATATTTATTTTGGTTCTTTATATTTCAAAATGTTCAAATTGGTCATAAATGTTGGTAAAATATTTCTTTTTTGTTTCAAACTATTGAATATGATCATATTTATTTCATTTCAAGTTCAAATAAGATGAGTTAAAAACCACATATTGTTATCAAAGAGTTTTTTTTTATCCAGATGGAACCATCAACAAAAATGTCAAATCGATCTTGAAAGTATATCGCTTATTTAATGACCAAATAATCAAAATTGATCGTAACTCTTTTTGTTCTAAATTCAAATACGACGAATTCAAAGCTATAAGTTACTTTTAATTATTATAAAGGGAGCTAGTATACTCATACTATAAGCATACATTTACATATGGCATAGCGGTGGCCCCCATCCAATTTCTCTTTGTCTTCCTGCCTCTTGGTCATCTGTTACGAACGTGATATAGGCTGCTAGCTTTCTTTTTTCTTTCTCTTTTTAATATATGAAAAATTTCACTATTCATTAAATAGAAGTGTGTAAGGACATGTAACAGACTGTGAGGAGGTACCTTCAACTATTGTGCATAATCATTGTCCAACTCACACCCCAATTTAGCACATTCATGTACCTACATTAGCTAACATGACACACCAAGAAAATGACACATCTTCAAAGCTATATTGCAAACGGTCAAAATTTCATAGATGATAGAGTTCACATAAGCTAAACCTCCTTCTTTAAATCTAATAGCATCCATTAAGCATTTAGAATCACTCTCAAAAACCAGTTGCTGCAAACCAAGTCTTTGCGCCATTTTTGTTCCTTCAAGTAATGTAAAGCTTCCAGGCTGCTAGCTTATTAGTGAGGATGGAATTATATTTCTGTGTGTATTATCTATATTCCAAATTTTAATTAAATATTTTTTATATATAGATATAAATATATAATATAATATAATATAATAACTATTTTTTAAAAAACAAATGGCACCAACTATGAGATTTTTTTGGCTCCCTCTCTGCTTTTAACAAATCTCTTGAATTTGAAATGAGAGAAGAGAAAAATATAATAAAATTCAATAGTTTAGAATTAAAATAAAACATTTTATTAACATTTAGAGTCAATTTAAATATTTTGAAACATAAACGACTAAAATAGACATTAAGATGCACATTTAGAACTAAAGTAACCCTTTAACCTTAAAATTATTCTAGTTCTTTTTTCATTTGTACGGACGTACGTAGAAGAAGGAACTAAAATAATTAATCAAATTAAAATTTCATTAAAAATGGCTTCTATATCGTGATCTGAGATTGAATCCTCCGTAATGCACTACACCTATAATGTTGAAAAAGAAAATGTCAGTGAAATCCACACATCTGATGTGTTCTCTCTTTAACTATCTATTTCTCTTTTTAGTATTGCACCAATAATACACTATCGTCCTTCCACAGTCCACCATACCATATATTGATTTGCCATAGGAAAAAGAATCACAAAAGCGAAAAGCAAAACCTTATCTTCTGCTTTCACGTTTCCATTATTAGACCCTCACTTTTTATACTTTAAACTTTAAACTTCTGTTTTTTAGGGTAAAGTTAAATAAGGGTCTGTTTGGGAAGAGCATCATCCTGATCTCATCTCATTCAATCATCATCTCATTTTAGGATTGGATGAACAGTAATAGTTAGGTGTTTTTTGGAACCTCCATCTCATCTCATCTCATCCACATCATCATCTCATTCACAACATCATCTTATTTTCTCTTAGTACAATTACTAATTTATCCCTACTTATACACCTATAATTACCTATACTTTAATACAAATAAAAAAAAACTAGACAAAATAGTAATTTTACATACCCTCATTTATTACACTTATAATTTTCTCTCTCTATCTATCACTTCTCATCATTTTTTTTTCTCTTTTCCACTCACACACTTTTTCTCTTTCTCTCTCTCTCACACACATACACCTCTCACACACATACACCTCTCTCTCTTTCACACACCCCACACACACTCTTATTTATATATATATATATATATATAGAATTTATATTAATTTAATTAAACAAAATATTTACAATATTTTTTATTGAGGAAAGATAGAAAATTAATAAAATGGGCATAAAATAAGACAATCTCAGATATTGTATTTTCTTCAATTTTCGGTTATTCTGAGTTTGGCTATGTTCTATATATGTAGACAATGGTTCTATCTATATTTTTTTTGTCAAATTAAAGGACTCCTAAATCTAATAACGGTAATGTATTGAATGGAAAAAAATACAAATGACCCACGTGTATGTACATGATGGAAAAATATATGGTTAAAGGGTCAATTTAGTCCTAAATGTATGCCTTAATATTCATTTTAGTCCATTATATTTCAAAATATTCAAATTGCTCCTAAATATTTGCAAAATGTTTCATTTTGGTCCCAACTATTGAATATGGCTTGTTTAGAGCTACGTATTGTTCCCAAAGAATACTTTCTCTATTTGGTTGGGACCAAAACGAAACATTTTACCAGTATTTAGGACCAAAATGAATCATTTTGCCAACATTTAGGACCAATATGAACATTTTGAAACATAATGGACCAAATGAATATTAGGGCATACATTTTGGATCAAAATAAACCATTGACCAAACATTTTTGTGTTGCTTTGTTATTTGCATTATGATCCTCAAACTATTCTTTGTTATTTTTTTTCGTTGGATTTCACAAATAGATCTGATTATTGATGACTGGGATTTCGTGTAAGCCCCAAGTTATCATTTACACATGTTAGGGATTGATTAATAGGATCGGCACAAATTTATGGACCAAATTGTATTCTTAAAAATAATTCCAATATTATTTTCATTTTGGCCCATTATCTCATCTACTTGGGAAGAGCATCATCTTGATCTTATCTCATTTAATCATCATCTCATCTTAGGATTGGATGAGCAGTAATGGTTAAGTGTTTTTTGAAACCTCCATCTCATATCATCCACATCATCATCTCATTCACAACATCATCTCATTTTCTCTTATAATTACTAATTTATCCCTACTTATACACCTATAATTACCTATACTTTGATACAAATAAAAAAAAATTAGACAAAATAGTAATTTTACATACCCTCATTTATTACACTAATAATTTTTTCTCTCTCTATCTATCACTTCTCATCATTTTTTTCTCTTTTCCACTCACACACTTTTTCTCTTTCTCTCTCTCTCACACACACATACACCTCTTACACACATACACCTCTCTCTCTCTTTCACACACCCCACACACACTCTTATTTATATATATATATAGAGAGAGAGAGAATTTATATTAATTTAATTAAACAAAAAATTTACAATATTTTTTATTGAGGAATGATAGAAAATTAATGAAATGGGCATAAAATAAGACAATCTCAGATATTGTATTTTCTTCAATTTTCGGTTATTCTGAGTTTGGATATGTTCTATATATGTAGACAATGGTTCTATCTATATTTTTTTGTCAAATTAAAGGACTCCTAAATCTAATAACGGTAATGTATTGAATGGAAAAAATACAAATGACCCAAGTGTATGTACATGATGGAAAAATATAGGGTTAAAGGGTCAATTTAGTCCTAAATGTATGCCTTAATATTCATTTTAGTCCATTATATTTCAAAATATTCAAATTGCTCCTAAATATTTGCAAAATGTTTCATTTTGGTCCCAACTATTGAATATGGCTTGTTTAGAGCTACGAATTGTTCCCAAAGAATACTTTCTCTATTTGGTTGGGACCAAAACGAAACATTTTACCAATATTTAGGACCAAAATGAATCATTTTGCCAACATTTAGGACCAATATGAACATTTTGAAACATAATGGACCAAATGAATATTAGGGCATACATTTTGGATCAAAATGAACCATTGACCAAACATTTTTGTGTTGCTTTGTTATTTGCATTATGATCCTCAAACTATTCTTTGTTATTTTTTTTTCATTGGATTTCACAAATAGATCCGATTATTGATGACTGGAATTTCGTGTAAGCCCCAAGTTATCATTTACACATGTTAGGGATTGATTAATAGGACCGGTACAAATTTATGGACCAAATTGTATTCTTAAAAATAATTCCAATATTATTTTCATTTTGGCCCATCATCTCATCCACTTGGATTGACCTCTAACCCTTCATCCAAAATTTTTTCATCCTTACGCTTTCCAATACAATATCACACTTTCCAATATCATCTCATCTCAATATTATTCTAATCAAAACACAACCAAACACATATCATCTCATCTTATTATCTCCATCTCATTTCATTATTTCCTACCATTTCTACCCCTATACAAATTAAAAAAAATCCATAAACTTATTTCTACCAACCACAATCATTACATACCCTTTTATATAATTTCACACCCTATTTAACATCATTTTCTCTAAAATCACCCAAACACCAATACATCTTCTCATCTCATCCAATTAAAAAATAATCTCATCCCATCTGATAAACTGGAAAATGACTGGCACTTACCTAGTTCACCGGAGAGGGCTGCAAGAGCCAAGACTTGAGCAAAGACCTGCAAAAGCTTCACAGGGGGGCCCTGCGAAGTGTACTCCGACGCTCAAGTTAGTAAGAGAGTAATGAGAGAGCAGGAGAATTTGAGAGTATAAGAAGTAGCTAACCTTGAACTGGTGAGATGGGCTCTATTTATAGAGCAGGGAGGAGAGAGGTGGTCAGCATGCGGGGCGGACCACGTTCTGGGCACGATCTCCACCAGCGAAGATGGTGGAGACCGAGATTTGCGGAGCAAGGCAATCGTGGGAGATTGCGTGTTGTGTCTCTAGGCGGGCGCCTAGAAACTGGAGATCGTGGGTATGAACAAGTCAGTAACCCACGATCTCCCGTAGCGTGGATTGCGGAGCGGGGTAGTCGTGGGTGGCCACGTGTCATTTGGGGGACGGGCGCCAAGACCCAGGATGGATCATGAGCGCCCCTAAGTGAGTTTAGGGCGCCCGACTGACTCGAGGGCGCTTCGCAAGGTGCGGAGGGGAGAAGAGGCCCGGTGCGAGGGCCGTTTAGGCGTACGCCCAAATAGTGATGTATCACAAGTCCCTCCTTAAAGAAGTCTACGAGCGCGTTCGTCGTACTGTTCCTTAAGGCGGGCGGGATGACAGATTTGGAGAGCGTGCGAGGGGATCCGTGCTTGGGCAGTGTAATCGCGTCTATTGGCGAACGCCCAAAAATGTGCGGGAGTACTTGTCCCCCACGCAGAGGAAATAGTAGGAACGGCGGCCTTCCACGGGAAAGTGGAAAGTCAATGGATCATGGCGGGCGGGCATGTGGTAGGTAGGGCTGTCTTGTCAGGGACACGTGTCGCTACCCGGGAGGTAGAAATTTGAAAAGCAAAAAACGCCTCGTATGCCGCGCTCGCAAGGGTATAAAAGGGCCAAAGGTTGTGTCTTTTGTACTTTGGCCATTTTAGCGAGTTGCAGAGAGAGAAAAGAGGAAACCGAAGAGTCCAGTCGCCGGAGTTGCTTAACCGTCGCCGGAAATCGGAGAGAAGTGACCGTGGAAGTGAATCGGTTCAAGTGGCAAGCTTGTTGGTAAGCATTTGCTGTTGATTTTGTGTTGTATTTCGCTGGGTTAGGGTTTGTTTTTCCGAGGAAAATGGGTTTTCGTGTTTGACTGTTTGGAGACGCCGTCGTGGGTGACGGCGGAAATGGGTGGTTAGTGGTGGGCATTCGCTGTAGGGTGTGAATTTGTGAGTGGGACAGCGAGAGAATGGGTGTGGGTTTGGGTGTGGGGTGTTGAGTTTCTGGGTTTGTTCTGGGTTTTCTGGGTTGGGTGTTCATCGAGTTCATACTCTGATGAAGGTGACGATTGGGGTTTTCTGGGTTTGTGGGGCGGGCGTCATTTGTGAGTGAGGCGGTCGTCAGTTGTATGGTCATGACATGTTTCCTGCTTGTTTGCAGGGTTAACAGGGTACGAGTGTGCAATAGGTTTCAAGCAGGGCGAGCGCCTCAAATTATTCAACTTTCAAACTAATACCCAAACGTACAATGTCTTCAGGTACCTCCTAATCCCTTGTATTTTGACTTTTCTGGCAAGTGTTAGAGACCATGGTGGTCATTAGGGAGTTAGAAGAAGGAGAAGAACTGAGTAGTGTTAGTAGTTTCACTACACAGGGCAGTAGCTCTGTAGATTTGGAAGAGGCTCGTCAGTCGCTAGAAGAAACAGTGCAGCGGGCGGCTAGGTTACTAGCCAGGAGAGCGAGTGAGAGGGCGGGCGCTCTTGTTGTATACAGAGGGGGTATGGATCTGGCGACCTCACCTCCATCAAACGGTGAACAAGATCCAGTAGAGGTGTCGGAGGAGCAAGTGGTGGAGCTCTCCGACTGTTCAGAGGGAGAGCCCCCGATGTTGAGGGGGGAACCAACAGGTCCTCTGAGTGGGTCGGCGGACGAGGGGGAGCGCCTGATCATGGCGCGCGACGCGGTGGCGTGGGACGCCGGAGAGGGGCTTGGGAACCCCGAAGTCAGGGCGACCGTGGGGCCGCCAGCGGAGCCTTCCAAATTCGCCAGCGTCGAATATTTGGAGGCGGCCCAAGTGGCGTACTTTGGGCCAGGGACCGGCCGGGAGGGGTGCGGTATGGCCGTCGGCGGGTGGGACGGCAACAATTCAATGTGGTGGACTCATCCGCGCGGGTTCATCGTACACGAAATTATGTTGCGGGAGTGTGATTCCGACATGCCGTTTACAGATTTCGAG
>QANZ01010964.1:0-39037 GCA_003254925.1 Chamaecrista fasciculata
ACGAATTTGAAATATCATACCCTTAATGGTCTCTCAATCACACCTGACATCGTTGTACAGTGACTTTTCAATTACCTGATAGACGACACCACTCGTTCTCAGCTCGCAACAAAAACGTGATAATCTCATTGATCTAAATTAAAACTCAATCCTCCTGATTTTTAATCGGCATTTTACAGACACCACACGGTATGTAGGTTCAATAGTTACTACTTTTTTCTACTATATCTATGTGTATCTATATATATCAAGTTATCAACACAAACATGGTAGCTAGCAACACCGATAATTAACATTCAAAAAGAGTGCCACACTAGCTATAGCAATTAGCCAATTACAAATACAATGGCTATAGAGAGTGCTTTCATGCCCAATTCATGCTTCCTTTCACAAAGTTTTGGGAAACATAAAAATCAAAGAATGATGCGTCCTCTGTTTCATAGAATTAGTAAGGATAAACTTCACTGTTGCTTTGCAAGCCAAAACGTCATCCACGATTCACCTCAAAGAAACTCAGCTAATTACCAACCAAGCCTCTGGAGTTATGACTTCTTGCAATCCTTGAACAATGATTATGAGGTACGTTATCATACGTAGTATTAATTAATTAGCTAGTACTAATCAACCTTTGTTAATTTATAACGTTCTGTTATATATAATTAATAAATTATAGGATAAAAGCTATGAGGACAGAGCAAGGAGGCTATTGGAGGACGTGAGGGAAATTATCAAGGATGAAAATACTGAAATATGGACAAAACTTGAGCTTATTGACGACGTCCAACGCTTAGGCCTCGGCTATCACTTTGACAAGGAGATAAAAGAAGCCCTTAATACTTTTTTCTCTTTCCAAACACGTTTTAATAACGCAATAATAACCCTGCATGAAGCGGCTTTAAGCTTTCGGCTCCTCAGAAATCATGGCTTTGATGTCTCACCAGGTGTCTCTTCAATTATTTTGATGTTCATGAAAACTAGTAATTATTTAGTCTCAGAGACAAAAAGATAACACTAATTAATGTGTGGGTTCTCAAAAAAATTTATATCAAGTCAAGTTTCTTCAATCATAAGTTTTAATTATATTCTTTTTCTTTAATAATTGGTCATCCAAAAAGTAGTGTTTAATATTCTCTCTCTATCATAATTGGTCATGTATAAAATTTTTGTCACGTATCAAATGTCGATTGGAGATCTTGATTATAGTAAACATATAAGATATTAGTTCTGCCCTTTAAAAAATCATAGGTAAAATTATTCTTTTGGTCCTTACATTTGGGGTTAGATTTAATTTCATCCTTTATATTTTATTTGAGTCAATTTCATCTTTTATATTTTTAGAATAATTTTTTCTTAATGCTTTTATCATATAATTTTTTAATGAAATCTAATAGAGTTTGACATGTTAAAAAGTTTTTTGTCGTCAAAATGTTAATTAAGATAAATTTCTTTAGCAAAATTTGACAATATTATTTATACATATTTACAATTTACAAAAATTACACTAGATCAACGTTTTGAATATTAATTTTTATATAAAAAATATATTTAAATAATAGTAATATGTGAAATAATAATAATAATAATAATAAACACAATGGGATAAAAATCATGAACATGTCAAAAAGTAAAGATTAAGTAAATATTTTTTTTTGTTTGCAAAAGTACTCTTAGTACCCCTAAAGTATGGGGTAAGTTTCAGTTGTATCTCTCAAAATTTTTTTTGGGTCAATTGTACCCNTTTAGGGTTACTAAAAGTACTTTATCTATATTTTTAAGATATTTTAGTGATAGGATGAAATTGAATCATTCTAAAATCATGATGGACGGAATTGGCTCAAATAAAACATAAAAGATAAAAATGAATATGATGTAAAATATAAGGGACTAAAAGAACAATTTTACCAAAATTATTTAAAATGAAATGTTTGGCCCTCAGTTGAGCTTTATGCTTAAATTAATGAGTGATATGATGTGAATGACACGCGCAGATATGTTTAAGACCTTCAAAGACCAAAAAGGTAACTTCAAGGAATGCATAAGCCAAGACGTGAAAGGGATGCTGAGTTTGTATGAGGCAACATTTCTGGGATACGAAGGAGAAGACATTCTGGAGGAGGCCAGAGACTTCACATGCAAGCATCTCAAACAAATCAAACAAGAAATAAGCATTACTGGCACTTTATTAGAACAAGTGAATCACGCACTAGAACTTCCAATACATCGTAGAACACAAAGGCTAGAAGCAAGGTGGTATATTGAGGCATATGGGAAAAGGAAAGACGCGAACAAAGTGCTTCTCGAAGCGGCCAAACTGGATTTTAACCTGGTGCAGTCAGTACTACAAAGAGATCTCCAAGAAATGTCAAGGTTAATTTTTATACCATGCACATCTTAATTTTAATTTTTAAGGCAAAAGTACTCTTAATACCCCTAAAGCATGAGGTTTTTAGTTGTACCCCAAAAGTTTTTTTTTTAGTCAATTATATCCCTATTGTTTCATATTTAAGTCAATTACACCTCTAATATTTCATATTTGAGTCAATTGTACCCGTAAATTGAAGGTATATTTGACAAAAAAAAATATTAAATGTATAATTGACCCAAAAATCTTTAGCGATATATAACTGAAACTGATCTCATATTTTGGAGTAACCAAAAATACTTTTGCCTAATTTTAATTAATATTGATTATAAAAAAAGTAGAGCTTCATTAGTAATAATTTGTTGTAATAATATATATGCATGTATGTAGATGGTGGAAGCGGTTGGGACTAGCACCAAAGTTGAGCTTTAGTAGAGATAGGCTAATGGAGTGCTTCTTTTGGTCGGTTGGGATGGTGTTTGAGCCTCAACATAGTGAACTACGAAAAGCATTAACAAAAGTCACTTGTTTCATTACCACAATCGACGACGTTTATGATGTTTATGGCACTTTGGATGAACTTCAACTCTTTACCGCCGCTGTTGAAAAGTTAGTTTAATTTCTTCCTTAAATTAATTATTAATTATATATTACAAAGTTCTGCCATATATAGCTAGTTATATGAATTATATATGTATTATATATGTTTCAGGTGGGACATCAATGCCATAAACGTTCTGCCAGAGTACATGAAGGTGTGCTTCCTAGCTCTGTACAACACCGTGAATGAAATGGCATATGACACATTGAAGGAACGTGGACAACATGTCCTACCCTATCTCACCAAAGCAGTATGTACCTTTTTTCAATTTCTCTCTCTCTCTTTCAACTTTTTTTTTTTCACATATAATCAGACATGTTTTTATAATTATTGAAGTGGGCAGACATGTTGAAAGCATTTCTAGTAGAAGCCGAGTGGTCGAATGACAAACATATTCCGACATTTAAGGACTACTTGAGAAATGCATGGGTATCGGTGTCAGGAGTGTTAATTCTCGTTCATGCCTATTTCTATGTCAATCCAAATATGACAAACGAGGCTCTTCAATCATTGGACAATCATCACGACCTCTTGCGTTGGCCATCCACTATTTTCCGACTTTGCAACGATTTGGCTACCTCCAAGGTATTAAGACAGGCCACACACCCACTAAATTCATTCAAGTAATATATGTTGTGTATTTAATTTAAATACTAAAATATATATAGTGTTTGGAATTTGCAGGTAGAGTTGGAGAGAGGTGAAGGAGCAAGTTCGATAGTGTGCTACATGCGTGAAAATGGAGTGAATGAGGAGCATAGTTACGGGGAGATAATGGGTTTTGTGGATGAAGCTTGGAAGAAAATGAACGAAGAAGGAAGGAATATTTATATGAGTGAGTCTCCATTATTTTCAAAAGGTTTTGTGGAAATAGGAATGAACCTGGCTAGAATATCGCATTGCACGTACCAGAATGGAGATGGGCATGGAGCCCCAGATGCGACATCAAAGAACCGAATACGAGCCTTAATTGTTGAACCCATTCGTTAAAATTTGCGTGGGCATATGTATTAATCATTAATCAATATGCCTCATCGCCATGACATCAAATTGCTTGCCGTCTCTTGTACGTAAACAATAAAGATGGCCTATAGGCTTAATATATAGCGTAGAGCCAGGGGCGGAGCCAAGATTTTTTTTATTAGGAGTTGAAAATATTTTTTAGTAGGGGCTATATATGATCATAAAGCATAAATTTATATGTAAAATGCAAATTGGGGGCCCCTCCGCCCCAGTGTACAGCGTTAATTATATTAGACGATGACCTCTGTCTCTTTCCGAGCCATGTTCACTTGTGTGTCAAAACTCAAGTAATTATACAACAATGTAATTATATTTATTGGTTAGAATCTAAGTTTTTATATATTTATGTTGTAGTAATATACCAATATATAGTAATTTAGTGGTAGTTAGGAGAAATTGCATCTTGTGGCGTTCGAGCGAGTGACTTGGCAATATTCCGTTTCTGGTTCTTAATTACCAACAACAACTACTCTCTTTAATTTGTCTTGCATGCTCTTCCTTTTTTAGCCAAATTTAATTTGTCTCTCATGCTCTTTTTTTTTTTTGCCAAATTTGTCTTTTATCAGTGGCGGAGCCAAGGCCTTGGGTTAGGGGGGCCGAAATTCTTTTTTTTACTAAAGTCCTATTTTGGTTCTAAGACGAAAGAAATATAACCACATTCAATAGTTATGGACCAATTATAAAGCTTTTAAGAAACAAAAAGGACCAAAACGAAACAAAAAAATTAAGAAGGATGAGAGACAAATTTGGCCATTTATTTTGTGACAGTGGTTTGATGGATGGTGCTTTTAGTAAATGTGTGTGTTAGCATCAATTACTATTCATTGTACTTAGATGCATCTGGCTTGTGCCAGGTGAACCCACACACATCAATGTAAGATATTGGAGCACATTGGTGGTTGCTTGATGCACTTGTTGAAGATATTGATGTTGAAGACATTGATGTTTACTTATAGTGAGAAGATGTATGATCTTGAGGACATAGACAACATAGACATTGATTTTGTAAATACATATTAAAAATTGATTTTGAAACAGTGTATAAGTGTTGCCTAAATTCGAATTTGAAACAGTTTATAAGTGTTGCCAAAAATGGGTATTGCAACGGTTTATGAATGTCACCATAAATTGTTTTGCAACTTCATGAGTGTTACCTAAAATTGAATTTGAAATAGTTTATACATGTTGCCAAAAATGGGTATTGCAACAGTTAATAAATGTCACCTTAAATTGATTTGCAACAGTTCTTTGGCGTTGCATAAGTAATGTTTAGTGTTACAGTTGCTAGTCTGCAACAGTTTATAAGTGTCACGTTAAATTACTGCAACAGTCTTGAAATGTTGTAGATGAAATATAAAGTGTTGCCTTTGGTTCTAAAAATTTTGCCTTTACCTAAGGCAATGTGGGCAAATGCAACCCCCCGAAAAGTGTTACAAAAAGTGATAGGCAACAATTTTTTGACATTTGGTAACAGTTTTCGAATGTTGCAGAAAGTAAAAAATGTTGTAGTGTCAACACCTTTTGTTTGGCAAGTAGCAAGGACAAACCACTCAAACTCTTGAAATTTAGCGGTTTTTTTTAAATTAAATTAAATTTTAAAAACATGTTTTTGAAATTGAAAATACCTTCGACATGTTCTCAATTTTTAATTCTCAAATGCAACATTATCCTTTTTTAGATTTTAAAAATATTGTTATATCAAGCAGATTTCTTTTAACAAATAATTGTTATTTTTTACCAACAGATGTTTGGTGTAGTGGTTGACAAGCTACATCCTAGGTGAGAGGACCCAGGTTCGATCCCTAGAGTTGACATTGTTGGGAGGGCACGACCGTTTCGTCTCTGTAGCCCAAATGAGATTAGTCTTCGCTTAGACCGTTACACGGATAGGCGGGAGAAACCCAGAACATTACCTAAACAAATATTGTTATTTTTAAAGATAAACAAATTATTTTCAAAGAACATAATCAAATAATCCTTAATTCAATTTTAAGCTACATATATTACGACTTTTTACTTGCACTTTAGTAATGTAATGTCCCCTTTTTTTACTAGAGTTGTTGAAATAATTTTGACCTTCATCGGAATTTCTCTCATTAATATAATTCATTATTGTTTGTCTAATGAAGGTATTTCTAGAAATTAAGAGGATGAAAAAAGTGAAGCTAATAGTTTGAAAGAGGGAGGAGAAAACTTACTATTTACTCTTTGAATTTGTATAAGTGAACTAATTAATCGTTGAAAAACTAAAATATATGATTTATTAGTTTTTGAATTTTTGTAATTGATTATTATTTGGTCCTTGGTCAAATTTAGAGATCGAAAAATAAAATTTAATATAAATTTAGGGACTAAAAAGAATTAATTTAGTGAAAAATTGGTCATATCTCTTTCACTTCAAATCTTAACGTGACAAGTTCAAAATTATGTGTTAAGTGCTAATATGAAACAAATAAAATATATGGGGCTATTTGAAATCTATGCCATATAGAAGGGACTAATTTGAGATTTTGATTTTTTTTTTCTTTTACTCGCAGAAGTATTCATGAATAATGTTTTTTTAAATGGTGCGCTTTGAATTAGTAGATATAATTAATTTTATGAAACTGAATTAAAAATAGCACAGATCACTAAAGTGATGGTAAAAATCGTGGGAGATCAGAGTCAAATCTGTCAAGAGAGTGATTCATTTCGTAATTTAGTCAGTCCACACAAATAAGAAAAAGCAGTCGAAGGTTAATTAATTAATTATAGGTATCAATCTATATGATTGGACTTATATGGTACTTCAATCCTTAATTATTCTTATTGAGTGTGATAACAAGATTCTATCAACCCATTATTTGTCTTCTAGTCTTTTAAATATTGACTTTTCATCATGCGACCTAATTATTATTTAAGTAGAGGACATCAAAGAAGGCAGATTAAATTAATAAAAGAAAATTTTTGGCCTGAAGATTAAATTAATAAATTAGTAGCTAGAAAGGCCCACAATGACAATATGCTTGTCCTTTGCATGCCATGTATTCATGGATGCCATTCTTTCAGGAATGGATCCTCTCCCTTTAAAATTCTCTCCCTTTCTCTCCATTTATGTAAATCTTAACCATCTATTACATCTAATGTTTTCAAATCATGCCACGTCATCCATAAAAGCAAAATATCTCATTTTTAATAAACCATGTTAATTTACATCACCATTATTTGTACATATTTGTAATTAGCCTAGATATTTTACTGTGAGCTTCTAGAAGTAGCTAGGTGTATATTCTTTTTCATTCCTTTCCAATTCTGTTTGTAGGCCAGGCTGTACAGTCATGCAGAGTTAGTTAGATTTTTGGTTTTATTTCCTTTTATGCCATCACGTGAGAATCACCTGATGCCTTGTATAAATTGTAACCCTATTGCTTCAATATGATTCAGCCGTTTCTATTACAAGTTTGTGCAAACCAAGACAGCAATTTGGCAGACATGGAGAAAATGAAACCAATTTTGAGAAAGAGATAAAAAAAATAAAGAAGCAGTAGGCATGGCGTTGGCAAAGAAGAACAAGGGTTGATCAGTAAAAACTAAAAAATGAAGAAGGAAATCAAAACAATTTTGAGAAAGAGATAAAAAAAAGAGGAAACCTACTATTTGGTCCCTCCTTTTTCACAATTTTAACTATTTGGTTCCTGCATTTTTGAAATAAACTATTTGATCCCTCAAAAATTAAAAATGTCAATTATTTAGTCCCTTATTTATCATAATTGCCAACTATCAGACGTTAAATGCTTACATCACACCGTTAAAAGCCACTTTGGTATTCTAATCACCTAAACTAACTAAACCGGACTAATAAACACAATTAAACTAGCCTAAAATTGAGTAGACCCAAATATTTGTATTATGCGTGAAGCTTCCATAAGACATAAACTATTGAATCATTCCCAAATCTCAAGCCTTAGGTAATCTCAAATAGTTGAATATGTGACATTTAACGTGTTACATGTGCACTTAACGGTCACATCATCAATGTTAGTAAAAGAGATATACTATAGGAACTAACGAGCTGACATTTTTAATTTTTGAGGGACCAAATAATCTATTTTAAAAATATAGGGACTAAATAGTTAAAAATGTGAAAAAGGAAGGACCAAATAGTATGTTTCCTCAAAAAAATGAAGAAGAAGCAAAGTGGTCCGAGACAACTCAATCTGGGTTAACAAAAATGAGATGTTTTGCTTAAATGGATGACGTGGCTTGATATGAAAACGTTGGATCTAATGAATGATTAGGATTTATATAAATGGAGAGAAAGGGAGTGATCCACTCCCCATTCTTTCACTGGTTTACTTACATTAATCATTCACATAATTTCTGCTATATATGTACCTATTTTTGTTCGTTTTTAATCAGCGAACACATGCATAGATATATATATACTTAGGGGTGTTCGTTGGGCGGTTTGGGCGGTTTAAAATGGTTTTTCAAACCGAACCGCTCGCATCGGTTTGGAGAAAACTCAAACCGTTCGGTTTGAAAAAAAATATCAAACCAAACCAAACCAAACCAATATAATGGCGGTTTTGGCGGTTTGGTTTGGGCGGTTTGACCTTTAATTACTATTAATTTTATAATTAATATAAAAAGTACTAATTTCATAACATCTGAAAAGTGGCAGCACTATGTTCATTAAGTTATGAAACAGAAGACGAAATGGGACTTTGAATGCGAATGGGAGAAGACGAAATATAGATGTTAGGGTTTGGTCTTTCACTGGTTTCAGTTTGGAACTTTGAATGCGAATTGAAATGTCAAATGTCTATGCGGCTACTTTTTCAATTTTTACTTTTGGTCTTTAGGTTATAGTTTCATGGGCTGTGCCTCATTGTTTATTTGTTTTAGTGGAGTAGTGGAGGAACGCATAAATACTATATATATATATAATGTATTGTATTATTTATATATAATTGCATAGTTGCGGTTTGGTTCGGTTTGGTGAAGTGTCAAACCGCCACCGAACCGAACCGCCCAAAATTAAGAAAAATGAAACCAAACCAAACCATTTTAATGTCGGTTTTGGTTCGGTTTGGTTCGGTTTAGTTCGGTTCAATCGGTTTGGTTCGGTTTTGAACACCCATATATATACTAGCTAAATAGTTTACTACAAATTGGTGGGCTAGCTTACATAGATCAGGTTAAGACGTATTGACATCTCTAATTTTTAATCATGTTTTATATTTTTAGTAAAGATAAAAACAAGAAATAAACCAAAATAACTTTTTTTTCTTTTTTCTTTTTTTTGAGGTGGCGGGGGTCATATGGCATTATCATTTATCAAGAATTCAAGACTATCCTAAATTTATTTTGTAGGTGGCTTCCTCACTTGATTCAGTAATTTTAATCTAAAACTTAGTTGCAATTAATTTATTTTTATGGAAATGCTAGCAATTTCATTAATAAGAAGAATCGGCTACAAGAATAGCAACAAGAGGATCAGGAGGGCTATATATATCAAGCCAATCCTATAAACCAGAAATAGGACAAAGAGACTTGGCAAGCGTATGAGCTGCCTTATTACAACACCTTCTTTTCCAAACTAAATCAAAATAATCAAATTGATGACTAATGAAGAAAAGATTGTCCATAATAGAATCAAAGTTTGAGAGATCTCTCACAGTTGCATGTGGATAGGAACAAACCTTCAAAGAATCACCCTAAAAAATGATCTTCTTACACCCAAAACGGAGAGCCATATTTACACCAAGAATAGCTGCCATTGCTTCCACTTGATCTGGTGGGATGTTAGCTGAAATTCTCTTTGAAGCAGCATCTAACATAGCCCTAAGATGATCTCTGAATATGCATTCAAGGCCCCTGAGCCATCCTCAAGTATAGCCCCATCGAAATTCACCTTAAAATAACCTCTTGGGAGAAGTTCCCAAGCTGAAGCATTGATATCGAAATGTACATTATTCATTGAATTCGCTGCCAATTTATCATTGAGTCTTTTAATGAACCAGCTGTAATATGTAAAAATTGCAGCGAAATGCATAGAGAAATTACAAAAAAGGTAAGAGTAATATCATGGAGAAATTAATTTATTGAAAGGTTGAACTGGTAATTTCCAATCATTAATTGATATTCTTTCAAGATAAGACTGATTTCCACGAACACCCTCTGTCTCTGCTTGGCTGTGCTATAGTATTGGCATTTTACGTTAAGTGTGAAGTTAATCCTTATCTATATTATTAATTTTATGTTTAAAGCTGATGTAATCACAAATGATATAATCTAATACCGTCCTAGTCATAGTCCTAACGTTAAAACTGGAAACTAGAAACTGCATGCATGCCATCTGCGCAAGGTCAAGGTGCACAAAAAACGTGATAAATTAAAATAAAATCAAACTTCATTAATTTAATCAAAGTATAGTCTATATATATATAGAAAACAAGCTCGTGAAGATAAAAACTAAATTTAAGGATGGATGACATTAAAAATGGGTATGAGATCAGATAAACTCAAACATTTTAGTCTGGTATATTTTTTGTTGCACTTTTGGTCCCATATTTTTACAAGAGGTCCCAATTTGATATTATTATTTTTATAAAGATATGTGATCACTTCTGCAACTGACCAAAAAATATAAGACTAATTTTATAATTGACTTAAAGATATGAGACCAAATCTGCAAAAAGAAAAAATATGAGAGTAAATTGAGACCTGAATCAAAGATAATACTAGACCAAAAATGTAATAAAAAGAGATATAAGGCTAAATTAGATACTAAAAAAAACATGAGATTAAATTGTGACTACTGCCTATATTTTTTTAACCCCTCCCTTTGGACGTTATAACATTAAGCCCTTAGCTTTTGCTGCTGGGCCCGATAAAATCTTGGATACGAGGGCCCATTAGTTTTCGATACTGAAGTAGAAGCAGTTGAGTGTATATGATTCACACTGAAGATTGAAGATTTATTACTAATTTGGCTTAGCTATTGTCTGGGATAAAGGAAGAAATAATGTAGAGCATAAACCATTTGCTGATTTGCTCTGCTTAGTAAAAACCACATAGGAGTACTAAATTAATTATAAATAGATCACGGTTATAAAAGATTAATTATCTGTCGGTTAGGCAATAATTTTCAAGTATTTAGCTTTCCACAAGAATCATAGAGCCCGGTATGTCTAATCTCTCATATGATAAGTATCTAGGAACTGCGAAAGTGGATAAAAAAATTCATCATGTGAATGTATTGATTCAACCAAACTACATGTAACATGTGAGACTTGATTCATTACTCATTAGTCACTATGTCAAACGGGGGGTTTGACTTTGACTGGAATAACAATAATTAAGAATTTTTAGCTAAACCATCGTTAATTAAGAATTTTTCTTTTTCTTTCACATAGCTTTTGGTGCCGTTAATTAATGAATGAAACGGAGATTGCAAGGGACCTCGAAAACAGGAACAAGAGTGGCGTCTAAGGGAGATATATAGATTGAGTTCTATACTTGAATAATTCCATGAAACATGCATTCCCAAAAATGAAAAAAATAAAGTCAAATATTCATATGGGTCTCAATTCTCAAAAGTATGAAATATATATATATATATTAGATTAATTCTAAATATTTTATTTGTTTTAATTTAGACTCACATATTTTCATAATTTTTTATAATAATCTCAAACTATTGAACGTGCTTATATATTTCTCATTTAAAGTTAAATTACAACAAATTTAAAGTTACGGATTACTTTTGACAAATCTTTTTTATCTAGTTGGAGCATCAATATCTGAGGTCAAATCAAGTCCAAAAATAAATAGTTTGTTTCACAATAAAACCATTCCAATCCTCATTGAATCATTAAACCAGTATCTTAACCAGTTCAATATCTAGACTGGTTTTTAAAACCTTGGTGTTAATATTGAGGATTTCTTTGTATATCTAATTGGAACAGTTAGCAAACGAGGTCAAATCGTACTCGAAAGTGAATTTCAAGTTAAAGTGAATAATTATAAAAACATGTAAAATCAATCTAAAATAATATTCAAGACCAATCTAAAATTTACTCTATAGTTTAGGGACCAATGTGAGTATTTGACCCAAAGAAAAAAATAACAACCACGAAATGAACTGCGTTTTTATTAAGTTGCTTTCATTTCGAAATTTGACTGTCTTTTATCTTTGATTAATTAATTAATGTCTTTTTTATTTATAGTCGTATACTCGTATATATAGATGACTGCTTTTTGAAGGAAACAACAGAATGTTACGCCACGCTCTCTCGATTGATTATAGTTTCAGAGGTAAACGAGTTAGACCAATCTGTATGGATGTTTTGCCAAAAGCTAGGAATATTTTGAGAATTGTTTACGTTACAGATCTTCCACGTAAACCACTATATATCTATATATATATAATGCATTCCCCACAGTAATGCATGAAATTCAAGAACAAGAAAAGATCGATGTTATTTCCTCTAAAACAATAATGACTGATGTACTAATTATTACCTAATGAATCAAAAGAGTGGCTGCATAAAGACATGGACAAGCAATAATTAATAAAATGGTTTCTCTCTGTGGAGCATACACCCTACTCTCAAAGTGCGTACAGAAGAAAGGCATTATCTTTCTTTAAAGATGGCGTTGGTGTTACACCCACCAACATGAATAAGAAAGGCAATATATATATATATTGCAAAGTCAACTCTGTAAAAAACACGTTTATTTAATAAAATGGCTTGTCCCTCTGTATCCCTCTCATAAATATCGACCTATAACATTCGCTATCACTGGTCCTAATGCGATGATTGTGATTTGTGAACCCAGTCACTTTATATGCTTTGTCCCCACACAAATTTAGCATGCATATGCTGTATTATTCAACACTCATACAAGCATCCCTTTGCTTTACGACTATTCCTTAGGAAGGGAAATGTAATTAAGCAATATAACAGGCATAACATAATGTACTATACATTAAACCCATTATTCAACTACATTAAACCCATTATAAATATATAGATAAAGTCCAGAGAGAAAAAACTATAAACATGATTGTTGATACTCATTCCTGTGCTTTCTGTACACATGAAAATTACATAGGAAAAATCTAAACCAAAGTAATGTATGTTTTTATTATGTCATGAACAGAGCTTAGGCAATGACCTTGAGAAACTATGACCTGCCACTCTTGATCTTGTGATCTTTGCCATCTGGCTTTGCATTTTCCTAAGTATGTTCTCCAATTCCTTAACTCTCCATTGCATTCCTTGTAAATCTGATGTGACTTTCTCGTTTTGGAAGGAGACATCAAATTTGCCAGAGTACAGAACCACCTGATCGCTTGTACTAATTCTGTGTTTTGTTCCTCTTGAGCCAACATCACTGGAACTACGAGACAAAATGGGACTGGGAGTGCCAAGAAGTAAGGTTTTGAGCTTGGATTGCTGAACTATGAGAGCCTGAAGTGCAGACTTTGAAGGGAATTTTGTGTTTTGTGAAAGGTGTAGGCAAGCCTCACTTGAAAGCTTCTCATAGTTTAAAACACAACAAATCTTCAGCCTTTCTTCCTCTGACAAACCACCATGCACCTACAATCAAACACATTTATTTTGGGCTTGGATTTGAAAAGCAGAATCAGTTTTTAAAGAGGTTTAACAACCTAAATTGATATATTATTCTTCTGAGATTACATGGTTTCCAATGAAGAACAGAATATGTACACTTGTCACTTGTGTAAACTGGGTAACCATATCACTCTATATAAGACACAAGTGAGAGACTCCAAAGGAAAAAAAAAACCCATTGATTGGCACAATGTAATAGATATAAAACAGATAAGTAATTTTTTTTTGTAAGAACCAGATGGTATCCTCTGCAGACAACCAAAGAGGCCAAGACTAATCCTTCCGAGATGTAAAGATCACTAAAGTGAGTTTTTCTCTATAAAGTCTTTTCCATACATATTACCTGATTCAAATCCAATACATCATATTTAAAGAATCCAATTATCTACCAATTATGCTGGACATTGAATCAATTAAGATACTTGAAAGCTGATTTGAATATTACATTAACAAATTAAAAAGAAAAAGGGAATTGAAAAAAATTAATTAATATACCTCTAGATACATGTCCATAGCATGGTAGAGTTCATCATAGGAATCTCTTGCTGAATCTGGCAGTGCTGTGGCAAGAGCCAAGAATTTCGAAGGTTTTAAACAAGGATCAGGAGCTATTTCTGCTATGTACAAATCTATCAAGCTAGCAACTTTCTTCATCCGAGAAGGACCAACCAGACAATAATTTCCTTGGCGCAGGAATGCTTTCAAGAATCTCAGAACAAGATTCACGTCATACAAGTAGCTTATTCCATAAGGAGATGGAACAAGCAGATTGTCCAAGGTTGCTTGATCAAACTGTGCACCAATCATATTCTCCAACTTGTTCCTGCTACACTTACTTATGTTCAAGCTCAGCGTAATTCGGAGAATCCCAAACAAAGTCTTGCAAGAGAGAACACTTTCATGATCCATAATGTAATGCAAGTCTATGACCATTTCTATGATCTTGCGCTTCTCATCAGTTGTAGCATTAGAAAACTTTGCTTTCTGGTAATACATAAGAAACCTACTGATTACAGCATGGTCTAGTTTACGCCAAAGCATAGTCTTCACCAACATTTGAACCAACAAGGGACTTAGAAACAGAAGATCTTCAAACCACCATGAGGAACGTGAGAAACTTGTCTTTACACTCTCGGTGCTTTTTGATTCACATGAAAAACGGAACCCAGAACTTTCAGAAGAGCAAGTGGAAGGACATGGGCTTGCTTCACTGGCCAAAATCAGCCTCCCAACTAAGCATTCCATGCATTTTTCTAGCATCATAGAAGAACAACCTGCGAATAAGGCTAGATCTTGGGACTGCTTCAAGGCTATCAAAAGTTCAGACCATGTCCAATACCCAATATCTTGGAGTGATTTTTCAGTTTGGTCCAGCAAATTAGGATTCCCATTCACGGGTTCTTTCATTTCCATGAATTTTGCAGCAGAGTGTGCAAGTAACAAATTGGAAGGAGTTATGTCAGATTTTCCATTGTTGTAAATAAATCTTAATACAAGCTCAAAACCTGATGCCCCTCCTGGGAAGTCATGGAATATTACTTTTAGCTTTCTGGTGGCACCCCTATTTTTCCCAAACAATTTGGTGAGCTTTCCGGAATAATGACCAACAATGTTCTGCAAAGATCAAGTTTAAGAGTTAAAACAGAGTTAACAGAGATTTTTCTTTTTCATCTTAGAAGATTTGGCAACAGTATAATAAACAAACGTCGAATTAACCCAGAAAAGAGAGACAAGGACAGAATGGATTGGTGACAGTCACAGAGGTTGTTATTGAACAGCAGATTGTGCATGAGGACAAGAATGAAATATCCCCATCTACTATTCATCTATCATCATGGAAATGTGTAAGAGAGAAATAAATGAGCCTGAAAACAGCACTGGGTTTCTCACAAAAGGAGTGAATAAAACAAATGTGAAGTTGGGAACATTAAACTCAGCATTTAATGTGATATGTATGGAAAACCAGGAAAAATCAGTAAAAGGAGAAAAAAAAAAGAAGAAAAGGGAAACAGGTGTCATGAGCTTGTAGTTTGTGAGGATGGGGAAGATAATTTATTTAATTATTGCCAGAATGGTAGGAGAATAGCGATTGTTGCAGTAACGAATGCCCCACCTCAGTGTAATGTAGGTGCAAATTAATGATGGGCGGAAAGGTACAATTTTTATCAGAAAGTTACTAACGGAACAATAATATAAAAAAAAAAAACAGAGGAAAGAAAAAGAAAGAGTAGAAAAGAATGTATAATTAAATCATTGAACAATAATCACTGGTAGCTTTAATAATAGCAGCAACATTTACCACAAACAGAACAATATATGAACCAAAAGATTGAAAAGATGAAGTTTCTGAGTTCTGACCAAAAAAGTTCCGAAATCAGAAGGTTTAGCTTACCTTGTCCACCATGAAGGTTTCTTCTCCATTTATATCCACTTCAAGATCACAATACTCTTCCATGGCCCCAAAAATAAAGAAAGCCAGAACGAACCCACCTCAAATCAAGAGTCCTACTCCTAAACTTGTTGGGATTTGCATAAAAAAATAAGAAGGAAGAGAGGAAGCCAAAAAGGGCAACATGATGATGATGAGAGGAAAACACAAGATTAGAGAGCGAATACTGAGTGGGAAGAAGAAGACAAGGGCAAGTAGTACTAGTGAGTGTATTGAGCGAGATTGAGAGAGAGAAAAGAAGGAAATGGGGTAGTTGTAGTTGAATCGCCGATTGGTGAGGTAATGCGGTTCGTCACAGATACGCAAAGACAAAACCCAGTGTGTATGTGAAGCAACGTTAAGGCATATAAAAACAGGTAAGCGATGTATATTATATATATGGATGGACTATAAGCCTGACACATACGCAGAGAAAGAAAGAAAGAATAAATATCAGACCATGATAATAAATCGTACGATTTTGAAGAAGGTTTTGTTTCCTTTACTAAATTAATAATTTATTATTTGAGAACTTACCGTCTTAAGATTTTCTTTAGGCGAAAATTTAGATGATGGGATGACACTCTAATCTTGGATCAGAGCAGGCCTTAAGGTTCAAAAAGTATTTAGAAAGGTACTTACAGATAACCTATTAAATGATGCGTCAACGATGTATCAACAGGAATTGAACCCAAACAATGCAATTGACTAAGTGAGCCAAACCTCATTGGCGTGGTAAGAATTTAGTCTCTAAAAGAAGGAAGTCCTATTGCATTATAAGTGTAATGTTAAAAGCATGAAAGAGAAATAAACAATTAGAGGGAGAAAGTGTCAAATGTGTGACTTTCTCACATTTTTTTCTTTCTAAGTGATTATTTCTCTCTCATCACTACACTAGAGTGCATTAAAGGAGATATTTGTATTTTTTTCTTTCTAAGGGTATCCAAAATTACTATTATGTCTAATTCTTTTTTTTTATATTTGTATTAAAATATAGGTAATTATAGGTGTATAAGTAGGGATAGATTGGTAATTGTAAGAGAAAATGAGATGATGTTTTGAATGAGATGATGATGTGGATGAAATGAGATGAGATTGAGGTTCCAACAAACACCAAATCATTACTGTTCATCCAATCTTAAGATGAGATGATGATTGAATGAGATGAGATTGGGATTAAGGGGTTTCAAACTGGCAAGTTTGCATGAATATTTTCTGTTTTTGGTTTATTACACACTTCAAAGTAGGCGACCAAATTTGGCTCAACTGCTCAACATTTTAGATCAAGGAAAATTAGGCAGGATTTGTCTTAGCGATTATTAAATTAGTATGTGTTGTTAGTATTGTAGATTGGGTTTAAATTAATGATTAGCGTGCTATTCTTGTTTAACCCGTAAAACGAAATTGATTGGAGGGGTTTTTAAATGTGAGGTTAAGGGTGAATTTCTATTTCTATGGGCCAGGTTATTTCACGTGAACACAAGAGCAAGCAACTTGTTTGGGATGATAACGCCACGCCGTCAATATTAATTATGCAGAAAACATACATGAAAGTGAGATTCCTTTAATAACTCTGGATGGATCAATTGAATATATATCATGAGATTTGTTTTCTTATTTATTTATGTGATTAATTCCGTCACCATCGCCTAGTTGTGAGTGCCTCGATGGAGAGCTATGAGCCATGAGCATTATTAATTTTGCGATAAAAATATAAAATACTTCGGGTGCCGTGGTTTAAAGGTAACGTTTAACTGTTTAATGATATATATTAGGAGATAGGTAATTAACAACGTAAGAGGTCCATAGATATGTATATCCATATTTAAATCTAAACATGAATTGAACTAAGTTTAATTGGCCTAGTGATCAATTTTACTAGATCATTTAGATCATTTAAATAAGATTGAAGGTTTGTATTCCGCCTTGTGTATGCAATAATCAATTGGCCAGTGACAGATCCTTAAATAGAATACAGATCTGCAAAAGATTAATCTTTGACCTGTCGGATTGGGGATACCTTAGAGAAATAAAAAAAAAAAACATGAGTCCGTATAAATATTCTTCTTAAACTTGATTGATTATAAAATAATTGACTCAATTTATTCTTAATAACTTTCATTTTTGTAATATTAAAATCTTAAAATCAGATCGAATCAAACTATATAGATTAAATACTAAATTATGTGATCCCAATCTCAACCGACCTTAGCTCAGTTGGTAGAGCGGAGGACTGTAGTGGTTATACCTCAGTTATCCTTAGGTCGCTGGTTCGAATCCGGCAGGTCGGAATTTCTTTTCTTCCATTTTTTTAAAAATATTTTTTGGGCTTTCTTGTCATTAGCTCTGTTAGTCCACACTACTGTCATTTGTCTGCAATAATGCATCTTGGTATGGTATTGAAGATGACACTTCATAAGAAAGCAATAATGAAGGATTGGGTGGTCCTTGTAAACACTCTGCCTTTTTCTTTTCTTTTCTTTCTTTCTTTCTTCATTGCAAAAGAAAGATTTCAAAACAAAGATTAAAAGATAACTGGGGTTGTTTTTGCTGCCTGCTGCCTTGAATTTTTGCTGACATATCCTGCTGGGTAAATAATTTATTTGAAGTTTGAGCTACTTATGTAATATGTATGTATATATATATACACACACATAAGAGTAGTCTCGCTCTTGCCTTATTTTGCTAATGTAGATGTTACAACTCAAAGATTGGTAATCATGACAATGTGTCGTTGGAATATAATAGATCATAAACAGCAATATTAAGAAAGAGATTCTTAGGATTCAGAAATCAGAATTGTTACAGCCTCTTACACCAAGTTCCAAGCCACAAAAACAAAAGCTGCGTGAAAAGAGAAAAAAACATTGCTTTGCTCTTACTCACGTACAAAGACAATGAGGAGTGGACATTTCTCTCTTGTGCCTTTCATGCGATATATCCAACACCTAGAGCTTCAAATACACAAGTTAAATTACCCTACAAAATGGAGCCGCTTTTTTTTTTTTAAATAAAAGTATTATCCTTCTTGTCTATTGCTGATTGATCATTTTGCAGCTTTTTTACAAATTGATGAACACTAGTTTGTTTTCTTCCGTCTCTGCCTCTTGCTGGACCACTGAACCAAAGCCCAAACCTGCTTTTTATGGTAGGCCCATCGATCTTGCTGCTTATAAAGTATTTATGTTGAAGGACTACAACCCCATTTGCTCCTTAAAAAGACAACCCCAATATCAATTCCTTCGCTTAAAAGAGCTTTTGTATCACTTTTATGGTACTCATAAATTTGATTTGGTTTACCACCTAGAGTAGTAATGCTAATCCATACATACATACATATATATATATATATATATATCAAAGTGATACAAAAAAGATGTTGAACGAGTCAATTGATAAGGGGACCAAATGGTATCCCTTAGTGTTGGCTGTTGAATTTGGGTACACTTCAATCCACACCCATATGATCCTTTATTTCAGTGGGGACCCAAGCTGTGGCAAATACAGAGTTATGGCCTTTCCATGTGAGAACCAACATATCTTCTTCTCTCTTCATACCCCATCCACTAGCATGCTCATCAAGCAGACTCTTCACTTCCCTCACTGTTTCATCACAAAATGGGACACTGAAGAAACCCCCATTTTTCATCCTTTGTGTCATTTTGACCCCACTCTCCAATCTCTCTATTCTCTGACCCCCCTCATAGCTAATGATACTCTCAATTTTCTGGCCTATGTCAGATTCATACTCCACCCTCTGGCGACTCTCTTTAGGCAGAAAAGTCTCCAAAGCATCAAAGGGTATCCATAAATAGTTGAAACAAGTGGTGATTCTTGACGTCAGGCTTGGTGCACTCAAATCACAATCCTCATCTACCAATAGCACTATTCTTGGGTTTAGACCTTTAATTAGATTTATAAAATGATCCCTAGGAGAAGCGTTTTGGGAACTCCCCTTTCTTTCATCAGACAAGTAACGTAGCCAATTTTGGCAATTGATCACCAAAGCCTCATCTTCCCTTAGATCTAAAGTGGCAGGATTCAGGTGACTCAACACTGACTCAAATGATAATTCATCACAAGATGTACTATTACTATTATTATTATTATTATTCCCAATCACATTGAATTCAAAAACGACATCCCTAAACTTTGCAAAATTCCCCAAACGCAGCCCAACTTGTTCAGTTGATATATTGACCACAGGAGGGACAGGTGGCTTACAAGAAGGCACAGTGATTCTGACCTCAGGAGGGCCTTGAGGCCTTTTGGCCAAGGCATCAATAAGAGTAGGCCACTGCATGCAATGAGTGATACTAAAATCAAGTATATGCACTCTTTGAAATCCCTGAATTGCTTTGAAAATAGCACTATTGGAAGCACAAAAGCCAAACCTATGCCAAGGGATGAGATCAACATACCCTGCTAGCTCTGTCACAGACATAAGCCATCTCTGTATTGAACTGCTTCTTCCATTGAAACTCATGGCTGCAGGGCAAACACGTGAGGCTTTAGAGATTAAGGCCCTGAGAAACCAAGAAGTGAGCCTTTGGTTAGTGTCACCAATAGGAGAAGCAACATTATTGAGGACCCACATGACTTGTTGAGCTAAAGTGACATCGTTGCTCTCTAAAGCACTTGCACAATGGAGAAGAAGCTTCTCTATGCAAGCACCATCAAGGCTTCCAAGACAGCCTTTGAGTGCTCCTGAAAGATCAGGACTTGAAGAAGAAGAAGTAGTATTAGTAGTAGTAGTAGTAGTGGGTGGTGTGTTGAAGAATACAGTAGTGCTTCCCTTTAACTCAGTTTTCATATTGTTGGTTGATAGCTCGTTGTTGGGATTATTGTGATGATGAAAAGGATCGAATTCGAACAATGAGTTCATTCACCCTTTCTTTTTTTTTTTTCTTTTTTTTTTCAATTAAGGTTCATTCACGTACGTGCATGGGAGCTAGGTGTGTGAAGATTAAAGGGAGGAGATTGAAAAGCCTTTTTGAGTGCTTCAAACTCCAAAGTTTAAACCTTTGGAAATTAATGGGAGTGAAGGGAGATATATAGAGAGAGGAGAGAATTGATGAGAAGGAGGAGTTTGATGAGAATTGTGAGAAGTACTTTTTGTGACTTGTGAAGCCGTATATATATAGTAGAGAAAAGATGTATGATATATAGATAGATAGATCTAGCCTCTAGGTATAGTATAATTAAAGCCAAAACTAGAGAGAGCCTAGTTAATAAACCACGAATTTTTAGCACACAATGAATTAATGGACCAAGGTTTATCAGAACCACCAACAAGTATTTGGTGCAGTGGTTAACAGTTACACCCCAAGTTGAGGGATTTGAGTTCGAGCCCTAGAGTCGACATTTGTTTGGAGGGCTTTAAACTGTTCACTTCCCGACTCAAATGAAATTAGTTTTTGTCTAGACCGTTACACAGATAGATGGGAGATACTCATGGTATCACCTACAAAAATTATCAGAACCATATATATATATATATAATCTATTATCTCTTTATTTTCCGTAACTATGTTTACTAACTTGATCCTTAGAGGCGTTCCATAACGTTAGACATTTTTTACAGATTAATTGCTTATATATAGGATAACTATCATCGGACTAGATAAGAAAATTTGGTTCATCATCTATACATTGAGGTCTAGAAGTCATGATGTGCATAAGAATTTTTGTCTTCTAAAAGAGTAGTATTAAAATTCTTTTTCTTTAGATAGAACTCTTTTAGACCTAACCCGAATTCTTAATACATGTCCGTTTACGATTAGTTTGGAGGGATCAAAAGATCTTAATAAAGCTAACTTGGCTTCTTATTGATTGCTTTTTTAATTAATAGCGTTTCCTTGTTTTATAGTAATTATTATTTTTGATCGTGGACCAAAATTAAAAACACAAGGTGGCAAATAAGTTAAAGAAGGTGTACTAGCCGGCCCACTCTTGTCGAATTCGTTTTCACGTAATAGATATTTAAAACATGATCCCATTCATGTTAGTCTTAACTAGTCTTGATCTTCCTGTTGCCTTCATTCCCATGCTCTCAAATAATGCACTTGTTTAATATTATTTTACACTTTTATATTATAAAATAGCACTGATCAAATTGGTTGCTTCTGCCACATGATGACACAGCTAAAGACAAATCAGACCTCTTCCTACAAGGACAGATTCATCAGATTATTCGGACAATATTGCAACCTTTTTTTTTTCTCCTTCTTTTGTCTCTTTTCTTCTCTCTTGATCAAGATATATATATCCTCTAGTAATATTTAGTGACTTGATAACACTATAATGCATGTGCACGGATTCCAAATTTTGTTATCTTAAATATATTTAGTTGAGTCTAATTCTAGAGTTATTCATTTTGACTACCGTTCCATGGAGGAATTCCTGTTTGTATATATGCATGAGTTCGTACTAAACAATTCATACTTATTTATATATATATGGTCCACAATAAAAAAGTTTTAAAACTGCACCTGAAGTTATAATTAATTTATGATTAGATCATATATATCTGGGTAAATAAGTACGTTATTAGGCAGACATGTTGATGAATAAAGTTTGGATGAAAAATTTAATCATAAATTTATACAATTCTAAACAAATTAACTATTAGATAAAAAAACAATTTAACTTAAAGATCATATAGAGTTTGAATATATAATAATATTCCCTTAGCATCATTATATTTACATTATATATATATATATCTAATATTATATGACTCCACCCCTTTCTGATTGTCTATATTTAAAACTATAGTCTATGAAATTAAAAATAAGAGAAAATTTACTATTTAGTTTCTCTTTCTTTACTAAGTTAACAATTTAGTCCTTTATTTATTTTACATACATATTTGCGTGCCCGTTAGGACACGCAAAGCCCCTAGATATATGTCTTGCTGGACACAAATAATATGGTCCTCTCAGGAAAATAAAAATAAAATGTATACAAGACAATAATGAAGGCAACTTCACGTCCGATTTGAACCATCATGCAACGTTTGTGAAGAATCATTTCTTCCTGCAAAGGCTGCACATAAAGACATGTCTCCATCACTTCACCATATCTGATCAAAATGGTGGACGATTTTGATTGCACGTTTTTCCCTTTTACTGGTTTACAGTTAAAATTAAAGGTATATTAAGTGAAATCTATTTTACCTTTTTCGTTATATATATATATATATATATATTACCTAAAAGTTAAAACAGCATATGACTTTTGATTTTAATTCCCACGTTATCTGTATGCTTGCTCATAAATAACAACCAAAAGAGATGTTAGTGAAGGATCTCAAATGTTAAGTATATCTTATATTATATGGCTCCACCCCTTTCTGGTCGTCCATATTTAAACTATAGTTTATGAAATTAAAAATAAGAGAAAATTTACTATTTGGTCTCTCTTTCTTTACTAAGTTAACAATTTAGTCCCTTATTTATTTTACATACATATTTGCGTGCCCGTTAGGGCACGCAAAGCCCCTAGTATGCATATATTGCCAATGGTTAATAAGAATATAAAATACCAAAATCTTCAAACTTTTTTTGCTTTTTTTTTTTGCTAGTTTGATTTATGAAGTTTAGTCCTGAAAAAGTTAGACTAGATCGGCATGCATTGCCGTATTTGACTATAGTTATTCATGGATTAAATTGTACATTTCAATCTTTTAAGGATTAAAATGTCAACTCGATGATTTTTCAAAGATTAAATTATTCTTTTACTAAAAAAATTATCTTCTTAATTAAGCCATACATCCCTAATTATCAAGTGTGTGTATATATATATTATGAATTTCTCCCATGCATTTCACCAAAAACTATAACTAGGGGTTACTGAAACATAAAATCCTCAACAATTTGCCTAAATGGATTTACCGAAATGTCACTATTTCAAATTAATTACGCATACATGCACTTGTAAACAATTTTAAAATTATCTTCTAAAGAAGTATTTTATGGTGTGGTTTCATATGTAATTCATGTAATAAACTAATAATTTTCCTGAGTAATATTATTTAGGCATCGGATTGCACTGCACGTCTGCACACCGAGGCTGAATGGATATTTTTATTTTTTGGAACTCATAATGTTCAGAAATTATTACTACTCATTTAAAATAGGATAGACACCTCAATATTATCCACATAACAAATAACATTTTTTACAAAGATAAGTATGGGTAAGTCTAAGATGTGACTTACCCAGATAAGTATATATGGCCGACCGACCCATTATCTCTAGGTTGGTCCAACTCCTTCTACCCGAGGTTAATTAGTCCAAACCCAAATAGAATTACACATAATTTGCTCTGGAAAATGATAATTTTGTAAAGTTATTGTTGGTGATAGCCTGGATAATATAACAGATCACGTCTTATCCTCTGAATACTGTCGTGGCAAGTACATGGAATTCATCAAATGACCTAATAAAATTAGAAAGTAGTAGTGGCGTAATATGTCATTGTGTGGCCCCTGTTTCCTAATTAATTTTATGGGATAAGGTAAACAAACTCACAACTGCTTTAATATTTGGCGTGGAATTGAAGTGCAATTACATGCAGAAATACTAGTAACTCACAATTTTAATTTGATCCATCATGTACATCATCACATTTCAATCAATCCTGGTAATTAGTTAATTACTGAACCCAAATCTCCAGAACCAAACACACCATGACACCACTCTAGTTAATTACGTAAAGTAACCTATACTCCCTCATCGATTAAATAAATAATTAATGATGCTTAAGTTCTTTTCCAGATTTGGATTTTGTCATCGTTACAAATGCCCTTCTTCACCGCCATTAATATTCATAGATGATACCCTCCACAAAATTCCAGTTTACATTCCCATTCAAACTTTCCGTGGCGGCGGTTACCGCCGTTCACGACGGCGTAGAAGATTCAACCGTCAAACCCAACCCAATTGGCGTCCGACGCTATCGGTGATTATAGAAGAAACCCACAAGGAATTATTATTCGCAACAAACAGATCAACCACCCACGTTGCTTCTTTTTCTCAATGGCTGGACAAGTGAGTAAAGTAATTAATTAACAAATTTAATTACTTTGTTTAATTGTTATTGTGAGTTTTGAATAATAGTTTTATTGATTTTTTTTTTTGGTTTGAAGGACGATTGTAAGCTGGAGAATATTTGTTTCATCGCTTTCGTCTTCACCGTACATGTTCTGAGTTTGTTCATCTGAATTGATATCATGACACTTGTAATTAATTAATTATTGTCTTGTATATATATTGAGATATATCATGGATGAATCAATACTATGTGACTTCAAAATATAGTGCTATTCTCATTTGCTTGAACGTATGCAAAATTTGATGTTGATTTCTTAGTCCAACCACCACGGCATCATATTAAAAAGTAAAAACCGGCCACTTTAAAATTGGAGGCAATTCTTGAGGCTTTTCAGCTCCAAAATAAGGGAAAAGAAAGTCGACGAACAACGCTCAATTGTTATTTGTAATTGTATGATCGTGATTGCCTCTTTTTGTTTTCTTTCCCTCATATCATATCCTACGACGGTTTTCCCCTACTTTCTGCCTTTCCAATATATGTTATTACTTATCATCCTGCCATAGTAGATCGATAATAATGTCATAGTAGATGCATACATCATTAGATCTATCAGCTACAATAGTTAAATTAAAAGTGAACTCATGATTTAATCTTTAAAACCTTAACAATTTTTCATTATGCATGGTTTTTAAAAGAAGAAAATATAATTCAAAGTGAAAACACTAAAGTAGGCTTGGAAGTCATACCTTGAGTTTCCTTGCTGTGAGCTTGAATGATGGTTGAAAGCAAGAAAGTTTCTACTACGAGGAAGAAAAGGTAATTAGTGGGTAAGATATGGATGTAAAAATGACAGGTGCGTGGTGATGGTAACCTAGCGTGTGTGTCGAGAGGGCTATCATGTTATGTCTAGATTTGGTGGTTGATGTTCTAATTGCAACGGTGATTTACGAAATGACCTTTAATAGGACATGTATGAGTATTAAATACATAAGTGATTCACCCAATAAACTAAAGGTATTCATGCCACTAAAAATTGTTCGTGACATCAGGAAGTAATTGTGATTTAAGAGATTTATTGTCTTAAGATTATTGTAGAGATCAATGCATTAAATGCGACGTATCTTTCAAGTTTGACTACTCAAGGGTGTCAGGTGAGTAGATTATGTAAGTGTTGCTAGATTAGTGAGTAACATATATATCATTTGCTAATTTTTGGATGAATCAAAAGTTTATGTATATTCAATAATATGTATATCATCACAAGTCAAGTGATAAGGACATCGTATCATTAACTAAATATCAATGATTTGATTTCTAATTTTGAACATGAAACAACATTACATCTTTTTATCATCAGTAATATTTAACAAAAAAAGATAAAAAAAATATAAAATTCAATTTCTTTTAATATATATTTCTAATTAATATAAGTAAGTTTTATTAACTATAATGCTTATGTACAAAACTGTACTAATTAGTATTACTACTGTATGGTATCTAAATTATTGAAATTTGAAAACAATCCATTATAAACAAAAAAGTTTTTATTTTTAATTATATAGCAGTACAAAGATCATATAGACATATACTAAAATAGTACGAAAATACCATCAAAATTGCAGCACAACACTTTTCAATAGATAAACACCATGTAACGACATATAAATAGCCCAATTTAGCTGTCAATTAATAAGTAATCCAAATTGTCCCCGAAAAAACTGTCAATGTAAGTTTTTAATTAAAATATTGCTACTTAATTTAATAAAAAAATACTAAATTACTTATTTTGTTCAACAAAGAAACTTACATTCCAAAAAAAAACTAAATTACTTCAAACAATTAAATCTTAAATTTTAACAATTAAGAATCAAATTCAGAGGAATAATACTTTTTGTAGATAAAATTATTCTTAAATTTACACTAATCTTTTTTTACAGAATGCGTTTAAGATTTAAACGGAGATGAGGTTGTTAAAAAGATTACAAAATTGTAAAATAAATTAAAATTTCATTTCGAGATATCTATCTTTCATTTCTTGTGGGACAAATATCTTGCAATCTAAAGCAAAATGAAGAGATGCAAATTCCAAATAGATTGGGCCTAAATTGAAACATAAAAGCCCAACTTAAATTCGGTCAGTCCATGTTTTCCCACTCTTCCAAAAATCTCTAATTGGTTGAGCGCCAAAACGACGTTGCAGTTTACGGAAATAGCCTTGCTCAATATTTCGTAATTCGTAACTTATACAGGACTGTCAATTGCTAAATGACAATAGAGCCCTTCTTGCACTCAATTGTTCAGTTGCAACACAGACAAGACATGCCCTTTACATGCAAGACCATCCTCTGTGCTTCGCCCCTACTCGGATGATTTGATATCTTAATAAATCATTCAATTTTAAATTAAATATGAATATAAATAATGAAACATATTATAAAACTAAATATATATTTAATCCACAGACCATATTCATAAAAGTTGTAGCAAAAATTAATTATGGATGTGATCCTACTATATTTATGATTCTTAATAATTGTAATCAAACTCAATATTTTTTTTTGGCCAGAATCAAACTCAATATTTAAATATATGAAAATAAAAAAACAAATATACTTTTTGAACATCAAATTTTGGCTATATTTGGATGGAATTTCAATGGAAAACGGAATGGAATGAAAGGGATAAAATGTTAAAAATATTAGTTTAAATGTTTTTTTACAAAAAAATGAAATAACAACGAGGGATTCCAAAGCCTCTCTTAACCCTCTAAAGCTCAATTTTGTTATCATCGTAATTTGAGGGGTCAAAGATGGAATAGATAGTTTGACCTTACAATCACCATCGTCAACAAGCTCAAAATCACAAACCCCACTTGTCATAAATCTTCCTCATAGACACCCCAAACAGAATGGAAAACACTGTCGTCCCCTTCGCTGGCCATTTCAATTAATTCGTCCACACTTTTTTTTTTCTTATTGTTAAGTTTTCTTTAGTTCATGTGCAGATTGTAGTGTAAATCATACTCAAGATTGTCTTTTCTTTACCGAAATAGTAGTGAAGTCATGGAAATGGAGTGTAGGGCTGAAATTTTATGCAACAATGTACCTTAAGGGAAAAAAAATAGAAAAGGTCCAAATATATATATATATATATGAGCAGTAGAAATCAAATACTAGAAACATATCAAGATACTTTGGATTGATTTCCGAACAATAAAATACTATATAAACTCTTTCAGACACCACCACAAGAATAAGCAATTGGACAACATTTTGTATGTTTGAAGGAAAAGATTCAAAGCAAATGATGGTGAGTGAATCTCACAATACATAAATGATAAATATAATCGAAACGACTAACAAAGGGGACAATGATACTTTCCATGTTGTTGGGGTGCTAATGAAGAGGATTTATGGCAAGCGGAGTCTAAGATTTTGAGTCCGTCAATAATGACTACTACAAGGTAAATACGAGACCGACAACAAAGAGGAAAGAAGAAGCTGGAATGGGGTGTTAATTGGCTGAGGCGACATGGCAAATTACAAGCAGTTAGATTAATTGACGGTCCAGATTAGCTTAATTTCTGGGAACTTCAAGATTTCCAATTTTTACAGGATTCGATTATGCAAATTAAAATGAGCATGGTTAAAACTTTTAAAATTGGATTCATTTTTAAGGTAAACATTTATGTGTGGATAAGCACGAAAATCCTATCAAAATTAAGAAAGACATGCCAATGTCATTTGAGAATTTGTGAAGATAAACGTAAACTCATTTATAATTAGATAAGCTTGTCTCACTTAAATTATTAAAAAACTCATGATGAATTAAATCGGTGTAAATATTTAGTGGTTTAAATACATTACATATTAGTAGTCGACCCTCATTAGCTCATATAGTCGAAGCCCTAGTCTCCCACCCCACAGCCGCTACCTACCACTGCTATCGTTGCTGTTGCCGCTACTTGCCGTTTCCACTAGTCACTGCGTAGTCAACGCCAAAGCTCGCCACGCTGTCAACGATTTCCTCTGCCTGTCGTTCGGTATGTCTTTCTTCCATTTTTATTCTCATATTTCTCTGTTCTCTGTCTGCCGCTATGAGTTGTCTTCCCTTTTAGAGTTTCGGTATTTCTCCTATTTCTCACGTTGATGTCTTGTGCTCTGAAATTTGAATGCTTGTGTTGAAAATACAGGGAAACACATTTTGTTTTGAATACGTAAGTTAAGACTTGAGAGACATGTTTTTGCTTATACTCTGTATTCATTCTCTTATTTGGTCTTCTTTCTCTGTTTTATACTATGAAAGCTTAGTATTATTATGAGTTTATGATTTATGTGATCTTGTTTAAGAAGCATTTAATCTAGGGGTGAGCAACCCACCAATCCCGCGAGCCTGCAAAAATCAACCCATAACTACAGCTACGGGTTCAGTTGGTTCGGGTTCGCAGGTTGGTTTAGGCTCAAAATTTTCAACTCGCACACTTGTGGGTTGGGTTGCGAGTTTGTATTTTTTTAACCCAACCCAACCTGCGAGCCCGCATATAAATTTTATTTATTTATTTTTTATATATGTTTATGTATTTTTATAAAAATTTTGTATGTTTTTTATGTATTTATATTATTAATTCTTTATAAATAAAATATTTTGATTTTAAAATTAACATAATTACATATATGTATTATATTTACATATGTTATGGAGTATATTTTAATTGATTTATATATATATAATAACTATGTTATTTTAATTTTTATTATGTGTAAGTTTTTTTATTCACTATTCACAATTTATAATAATATTTTTTTGTTATGAAAATTATTTTAAAAAAATTACAAACTCAACCCGCGCGTTCAACCCAACTCAACCCAACTCGCAACTCTGCGGGTTGGATTGGTTCGGTTTGAGTTTTAAAATTACAAAATACAACTTAATCCAACTCGCAGATTGATGTGCGGGTTGAGTTGATATTTTTTTCAAACTCAATCCAATCGAGTCCGTGCTCACCCCTAATTTAGTTCATTTACTTGCTTGAAAAAATGCATTTAGTCTATTATATTTAGTAGTGGAGAAAAAGTTTATATTATTTGTATGAAGAGATGTATTTAATAATAAATTAAATGCATCTCTTAAACTGCAATAAAAAATATATAGAAGATTTATATATATATATTTTGGCCAAGAAGATTTATATTTAATATATTAAAAATAATTATTTATTTTGTCATCTGGTCTGATCGATGTTTCGATTAACTAAATCAATCAGACCGTGAACCGAACAATTGTCCAAATCTTTATCCAGTCCAATCTGACAATATTGATCCATATCCATCAGATTCACCGATTCACAAATACGTTACATATTTATGGAGTCTTATTGATATTAATTGTAATTAAAATTAAGAAAAAGTGTGATTAATACATTGTCATCTATAATAATTTTTTTTATAAATATTGATTTAGTCTATTACTCCAAAATAATTGAAGATCTTTAATATATGAACAAATAAATATCTTTTTCAAAAAATATCTTTTTCAAATATTAGTGGTTGATTCGTTCAATTTATTGAACAAATAACTGTTAGCAAAAAGAAAATAGAAGAACGAGTATAATCTTTTTAAAATATTATTTTGATAACTTATTAATTGAAATATTGTTTTTGTGTCAAGTATCACTTTTCAATTTTCATTCTAGTGTCAAAATAAAAAAAATCAGTATCTAGTTCGTTGTTTAGTTCGAACTTCGAAGTTGGCAGTTGGGATTAGTGAGTCAACGGGGTTTGCCTTCACAGATATAAGGCCGCCATGCCTACGTGTACGATCTCTACAGGGGTATTTTCGTACTTTGAATTCATCCGATAAACGCAAGTACAGGAAGGACAAAAAAGGAAAACAAAAGATCAGAGATGAGAAAAAAAATAAACAAAAAGAGAATGAATAAATAACACGGAGGTGAGAGGTTTCGTTCGTCTTTGTCTCAGAGACCCAAGAGGCAAAGAGCACAACACAAAACACAAGGGAAGACGATATAATACAAAAGCAGAGAGACGAAGCGCGAGGTGAATGAAATTGTCTGAATTCGTTTTCAGGGAGCGACGGCGAATTGTTCGCAGCTTCTAGTTTCTCTCCTATTCTCGATCTACTTTCGCTTAACTTCACTCTCACGTTATTCGACTGCTCACACCTGAGAATATTTTCTCGCCGATCTATTTATTCGGCGCTTCAATTTTCGCGGTGATTTCTCCCGTCTTCCTCCTCTCTTCTCTTTTGCTGTCTCAATTCGTTTTTATGGAGTTTACTGACGTAACCTAACGGGTTTCGTATCAGGAAGCTTCAGTACTTAATGTTTCACGTTTGTTCGTATATGTTAGTGTGTACTTAATTCAACACAAGCCGACATTTGTTTTGATTCTAAATATTGTCATTTTCGTTTCATCTGAATTTGTTGAATTTAGGGTTTTTAATTGGAGCGAGGATCAAAGAGAGCTGAAGCCTTTGCAGTATGAGCATCGATAGCCCCGGCCGAGGGGAGAGTTAGGGTTTCGAGCTTCTGACAAGTCTTGAGATTTCCATGGGTGATGGAGGCGTCGCATGCATTCCTTTGCAACAACATATTATGGAGAGGTTGCCAAATGCGGGCAAGAATGGGAACGGGTTCAATTCCAAGTTGCTCAAGCTGGCCGACAGTGAGGGAAAGAAGAAGATGAATGTGAAAAAAGTAGAGCTGGCAAAGAAGGTAGAAGTGGGAAAGAGTGAGTTGGTAGGGGACAGGGTGTCCAAGAGCATTGACGAAATTGACAGTGGTGAAATCTACGCTAAGAAGTCACAAAAAGAAGACGTGGAAGAGGGTGAATTGATCACTTTGAAGTATCCAAGAAGTGAATTGGAAAATGGAGAGTTTGCGCCAGACAAGCCTCGGAGAAGTGAAATTGAGAACGGGGAGATTGTCAACGAGGAATGGAAGAAAAAAGAGCTAGAGAAGGGAGGGAATCATTATGGGAAATGGAGAAAAGAGAACGTTGAGAAAGGGGAGATAGTTCCAGAGAAGGGCAGGAAAGGAGAAGCAGAGGATGACTTGGAGTATGGAGAATTCATTCCTGATAGATGGCATAGAGGAGAAGTGGGAAAGAACGATCATGATTACAATAGAAGCCGCAGGCATCAGTTTGGTAAGGGCAGAGGAGGGAGGAATGAACGGGAACGTACACCACCTCCTGGGAGATATTATTATGCTGATAGAAAGAAAGAATTTAATAGAAGTGGGAATCAGCATGCCAAGAGTGTTCCTAGGTGGGAAAATGGACAACAGAGGAATATAAGGATCAGTTCAAAAATCGTAAATGAGAAAAAAAATGAACATAGCAATGATAGAAACCATGCATGGGATTACTCTTCTGGGAGTCGGTTGAAACGCCATGGTAATGATTCAGACAGCAGTGAGCGCAAGCATTATGGAGACTATGCTGGTTTAAAAACTAGAAGGCTTTCTGATGAGGCCTGCCGTACTGTCTCTTCAGAGTATACCTCTGGTGGCTCTGTGGAAAGGTCCTATAGAAATTCTTTTTCATCATCTTCAAAATCATCAGTGGACAAGTACTCTAGGCATCGTGAGTCTTCTTTGTCCACCAGGAAAGCTTATGACCGGCATGTTCGAAGCCCTGGTCATTCTGAGTGGTCCCCACGGGATCGAGGTAGGTATTATGGTCATAGGGATATTACACTAGTGTCTGGTGACAGATCCCCCTATGGTCGTGATAGATCTCCTTATAGCCGGGAGAAGTCTACTCATGGTCATGAGAAATCTCCACATGGTGTGAATTGGGATAGAAGCGGCAAAATATCAAGTCCTACTCACGTTGAACGGTCCTCTACAGATGGAGGCAGACACAATGGCCGCAGGGACGGGACTCCAAATTTAGTAGAGCAATCCCCCCTGGGTCAAATTAGGCAAACTAGTCAAAGAGAAACTGGTAGTAAAATTCTTTCAAGTGAAAAACATATCTCAGAAGTTAGTTGTAAGGAGCTTGAAGATAAACAGATTCAAAGAGAGTCAAACTGTTCACTTTCAGAATTTCAAGAAGAAAGAAATTGCCGTGATACCAATCTATCTATTGAGAATAATTCCTGCAGTAAACCTGAGAAGGAACAAGAGTCTTGCAGCCCAGCTGTACACTGCAAAGAATCTCCTCACTTTGAGCCACCTCCTGATGAACTGCCTTCTATGGAAGAAGATATGGACATATGTGATACCCCTCCACATGACCATGTGGTGGCAGATACGTCATCAGGGAAGTGGTTTTACCTTGATTATAGTGGCGCTGAACATGGACCTTCTAAATTATGTGAAATCAGGGCCCTTGTTGATGAAGGAGTATTAATGTCAGATCACTTCATCAAACACTTAGATAGTAACAGGTGGTTAACTGTTGAAAATGCAGTGTCTCCATTAGCAGGTCAAAATTTTTCGTCCATTGTCTCTGACACCATAACTAAGCTGGTAAGCCCACCTGAAGCTCCTGGTAATTTTTTGGCTGATAGTGGTGATATATTTCGATCTGTTCCTGAGAATTATCAGGAATTGTCAGATCCTTTGCTGCAGCCAATGGTATGCCCTGATGATATCGTGGTTGCATCTGAACATCTGGAAGACCTACACATTGATGAAAGGGTTGGAGCTCTCTTAGAGAGTTATGATGTCACTCCTGGGATGGAGCTTCAGGCAATAAAGGGTATCGTTACCTCTCAATAGCATTTTTTTTTTGTCAATTTCTTTCCTAAAATCAAATATTAAAAGATTCCTAGAATTGTGCTTTTTCAATTTTCTGACATTTTATTCTATTCAACTTGTTCATGCAGAAGCTTTGCAAATAAATTTTGAATATGCAAAATGGGAGGGATTGGGAGTCTGTGAAGGTATGTAATTGCTGGGCTGTGCTTGTTTATGTTCATATATTTTTTCTTTATGACGTGTTTTTATTTATCAATTATGTAATTTTTACTCTTGGTTCATTTTGGTTAGATATGTGTTCATTTACAAGCAGTTTGATCATCATCTTTGATTTGAAGATTTGTGTTTGGTGTTATATTCAAATAGTTAATTGTTTTTGGCAGTTTCTTTTTTTAATATTTCATCAATTTTAGGTATCTTCTAAGTTGAAACCTGGTAATATGGAGGTTAATTTGTTGAAAACCTCCAATAGCTTAATTTGGTTTTGAATGTTGACAAGTTGACTGTACTCTATTGAGAGATTGATGAAAAATTTGACCTTAAATATTTATCATTCATCAAATAGGTCTGCACTGTAGTTTGGGAGTAATATAGTAATTGCATTTTAAGTTGATGCCTGGACTCGAAATAGTTCATCTATGGTTTATGTAATTCTTTGGTGGTTACTTTTAATATATATGATGATATGGTGATTGGCATTTCATTTAATTTTTGGCTCCTTTTGCTTGAATTTTCTATTTCTCTTGGTCAAACAAAATAGTCACATTATGTCCTTCTCTCAGTCATGTAGCCTGTGTAGTATGTCATTGCAGCTTTACAATGGGTAAGGTGACTGTGTATATATATATTTGGATGATCCAGGCCAAAAAAAAAAAATATTTGGATGATCAAGAGAAGCAAAGCTCAAAACTACACAGCAACTAATCTAGGAAAAGAAACTTCTAAAAATCCCCTTACACCACCGAACTGGATGCTCCATTAACACCATTAATATTTTGCAAACTGATTAGGAGTAGGAATCAGTTCTTTTGTCTTGAAGCTTTGAGGTTAAGGTTTCATTTTCTTTTTGTTTCATATGTGCAACTTAATTTTTTGTTTGATTATTAATCTTCAGCTTGCTTTGAGTTGTGAAATGTAAATGGATGCAAAGTACCTAACGGTATGGAACAATTTTTTGTTTTCTTCTGTATGCTCAGGTTTTCCTTGGCATGAAGAGTATGATCCAAGAACTGATCTAGTATCTAGAGATTCCGAGCCTCAGTCAAATAATGACAAGGACAGTGGCTTTGCCTTTGGTGTTCCGGATGACTGGTATTCTGCCAGATGGTCATGCAAAGGTGGTGACTGGAAGTGGAATGAGGATGTCCAAGATATATCTTTTAGGAAGAAACTTGTCCTAAATGATGGATTTCCACTATGTCAAATGCCAAAATCTGGGTGTGAAGATCCTCGCTGGCTTCTAAAAGATGACTTATATCATCCTTCTCAAAGCATGAAGCTTGATCTCCCTCTTTGGGGCTTTTGTGCTGATGACAGAGTTGTTAGCAGTGCTATGAGCAGATCAACTCAAAGTAAGGCTGCTTTTGTCAGAGGAATGAAGGGAAATATTCTTCCTGTAATCAAGATTAATTCATGTGTGGTTAATGGCCAGGGATCATTGATCACTGAGCCACGTCATAAAGTCCAAGGCAATGATAGATATCAGTCGAGGAAAAGTCAGCCTTTCCCTCTAACTGGCGATAACAGAAGTTCAACTGAAGATGATTCTCAGTCAAAATCAGTTTATGATCAAGGTTCTTACCGGAGCATCGAATTTATTAACACCCCAAAAGACCGTAGCTGTGCTGTCCATGACATGCAGGTACAATTAAGTGAATGGTATTATCTTGATGATTCTGGGCATGCAAGAGGACCTTCATCATTTTCAGAGCTACAGGTTTTAGTAGATCAAGGAATTATAAAAAAATACAGCAGTGTTTTCAGGAAATGTGATAAACTATGGGTTCCTGTTACATCTATTTCAGAAACTTCTGATGTTGGTCTCAGCAACCACCAGGAAAGTACTTCGACATTTGGTGAATACTCTGAGCTTCCAGTGTTACAAACACTAGGTGTTTCGTCGAGTGGCCCTCACTCAAATTCCAGTTTGTTTAATAGCATACACCCTCAGTTTGTTAGTTACACCTGTGGGAAGCTGCATGAATTGGTAATGAAATCATTCAAGAGCCGGGAATTTGCTGCAGCTATAAATGAGGTTTTGGATCCCTGGATCAATGCAAGACAGCCAAAGCAAGAACTAGATAAACAAATATATAGGAAGTCAGGTAATAGTTATTCCTTACCTTGTTTGAGCTATCCTGTTTCTGCCTTCTATTTCAACATCAATAACAATACACTGCCATGCATATTTTTTTTTTCTCAAAAAAACTGCCATTCATAATGTTCCTTCTACCTTGACTATATTGTCAAGGTATTACATAGTTATGGTGTTATCTCTTTCCTTCTTATGTAAGTCTTTAGTTTTTTCTTTTCTTTTCCATTTTATGGAAATTGTAGTTGTATGTTAGCCTGACCACCTCAAGTCATATGCATATGGTATGATTTATGTGCTTGTTTTTCTGCTTTTTCTTCACTGTTCAGAATCTTCAATACATTGAGTATATTCATAACCTGTTAAATTGAACTGCCTGCTTATGTGGCTCTAAACTTTTTGTGAGCTGATTAATTTTCCTGTAGCCTTATGGATTAACTTGACATGTGCAGGTTGAGCTCAAATTTTCCATCCTGAGCAATTTTGTGGTTTCTTTTTGTTTTTAACTTGTCATGCGTGCATGCAGAGTTTATGCATTTTACAGTGTAATACCAGCAGATTTTGTTCAAGTGGTTGTTTCACTAATATTATCTTAATACTTTTTTGGTTGTATGTTTCGGGGTATTTGAATTTCAGAAGTTGATTCACGGGCTTCCAAAAGACCCCGGGTGTTGGTGGATGATAGTGAAGAGGATAGTGAAATGGAAGATGGTGGCCTAACTGTCCAGAAGGATGAATTCACTTTTGAGGATTTATGTGGTGAAGCTACTTTCTTCAATGGAAAAAGTGGTCTTGTTGATTCCGATATGGGAAGCTGGGGTTTATTGGCTGGTCATATGTTGGGCCGAGTCTTTCATTTTTTGAGGTCTGATTTGAAGTCCCTTGCATTTGCTTCGATGACTTGTAAACACTGGAGAGCTGCAGTCAGGTTGTATAAGGAAGTTTCCAAACAGGTCAATCTGTCATCCCTTGGCCCTTCTTGCACTGATTCCATGTTGTGGAATGTTGTGGTAAGTTCTCTCTATATTTGTTGTTCAACATTGTCTGAATGTTTTGCCTTCTTCCATATCTAAAAGAATTGCTTGTTTACAGAATGGTTATGAGAAAGACAAGATCAGATCGATTATTCTAACTGGTTGCAAGAATATTACTGCTGACATGCTAGAGAAGATTATTCTTTCCTTTTCTTGTCTATCTACTATAGACATTAGAGGGTGTAGCCAGTTTGGAGAGTTGACTCCAAAATTTTCTAATCTGAAATGGATAAAGAGCCAAAGTTCACACATAACCAAAATCGTAGAGGAGCCGCATAAAATCAAGACCCTTAAGTGGATTAGCGAGAAAACTTCATATGTTTCCAAGAACAGTGGCCTAGGTACTGTGGATGATTTTGGTGAACTGAAGGATTATTTTAATAGTGTGGAGAAGAGAGATGCATCAAAGCAATTATTCCGTCAAAATTTGTATAAACGATCAAAATTATATGATGCAAGAAGTTCCTCTTCCATTCTATCAAGGGATGCCCGTACTAGACGATGGACCATTAAGAAATTTGAAAATGGGTACAAGAGGATGGAGGAATTTCTTAATTCGAGCCTGAGGGAAATTATGAAGGAAAACTCCTGTGAGTTTTTTGTGCCCAAGGTACACTGATTAGATTAATTCATTTCATGTCACTATTTTGGAGAAGTTCTTCACTTCTTTGTTTCTCATGAATCTCAAAATTTTTCTTATTTTGTTATTAGGTTGCAGAAATTGAGGCTAAAATGAAAATTGGCTATTACAGCAGCCATGGGTTGAGCTTTCTCAAGGATGACATAAGTAGAATGTGCCGTGATGCAATAAAGTAAGATTTTGTTTTATGTTCCCTTTTTATTGTGGATGCTAGATTCTAAATGAATATGAGATAGGGTTTACACGAACCAACAATACATAGCCCCTGGAGTTTCATATAAATTGCAAAGATCCTGATTGAGTATTGAATAAGGCTATCAAAATTCAAATGTTAAATGAAGTGAATTCTTCTTTTTTTTTGTTATGGGGCCTCTTTTGCTTGGCTTTAGGATGTATGTATCATCTCAGCTGCTTTATAATCATAATTATCTACTAAGTTTCTATGAAATGATTGGATGGCTTACATACATCTTAGGACTACTACATCCTCTTATTGTCTTCTAATTTATCTACGATAATTCATATTATATAAACTGCCTTGGTTTATGTTTTTGTTAATTTGCCAAATCTTTCCTGAGTCGTTGAATGTGTGTGATTAATTTGAAAAATCAATTTCTTGTCTCCCTTTGTTAATTATCCTTGGATTGATATGCTTAATTCTTTCAGGGCAAAGAATCGGGGTGATGCTGGTGATATGGATCATATTATTAAATTATTTATTCGGCTTGCAACACAGTTGGAAAAGAGTTATAAGTCTTTCCAAGACAGAGATGCACTATTGAAATCATGGGATAATGGATTGTGTTCTACTTCCTTGAAGTATAAGAAGAATAAAGTAATGACAGAGAGGAAGTATAGGAGTAATGGAACACTGGGTGGTTTGGGTAATGGAAACTATGTCTCTGAACGGGAGCTTAGGAAACGATTATCAAAATTAAATAAGCAATCTATGAGCTCAGAAAGTGAAACGTCTGATGACTTTGATGGGTCTTCTAAATATGGCAACAGTAACAGTGAGACTACAACCTCATGCACTGAAAGTGACCAAGAAGTCCATTCAAGAGGCCAAACTGCAGAGTCAAGAGATGGATACTTCATACCTGGTGAAGGACTGGATTTCACAACTGATGATCGTGAATGGGGTGCTCGCATGACAAAAGCAAGTCTGGTTCCTCCTGTAACTCGGAAATATGAAGTAATTGATCACTATGTCATTGTTGCTGATGAGGA
>QANZ01010964.1:39739-66851 GCA_003254925.1 Chamaecrista fasciculata
AGGTGGTTAACTGTTGAAAATGCAGTGTCTCCATTAGCAGGTCAAAATTTTTCGTCCATTGTCTCTGACACCATAACAAAGCTGGTAAGCCCACCCGAAGCTCCTGGTAATTTTTTGGCTGATAGTGGTGATATATTTCGATCTGTTCCTGAGAATTATCAGGAATTGTCAGACCCTTTGCTGCAGCCAATTGTATGCCCTGATGATATCGTGGTTGCATCTGAACATCTGGAAGATCTACACATTGATGATAGGGTTGGAGCTCTCTTAGAGAGTTATGATGTCACTCCTGGGATGGAGCTTCAGGCAATAAAGGGTATTGTTACCTCTCAATATCCTTTTTTTTTTGGTCAAATTTCTTTCCTAAAATCAAATATTAAAAGATTCCTAGAATTGTGCTTTTTCAATTTTCTGATATTTTATTCTATTCAACTTGTTCATGCAGAAGCTTTGCAAATGAATTTTGAATATGCAAAATGGGAGGGATTGGGAGTCTGTGAAGGTATCTAATTGCTTGGCTGTGCTTGTTTATGCTTATATATTTTTTCTTTATGACGTGTTTTTATTTATCAATTATGTGATTTTTACTCTTGGTTCATTTTGGTTTGATATGTGTTCGTTTACAGGCAGTTTTATCATCATCTTTGATTTGAAGATTTGTGTTTGGTGTTATATTCAAATAGATAATTGTTTTTGGCAGTTTCTTTTTTTAATATTTCATCAATTTTAGGTATCCTCTAAGTTGAAACCTGGTAATATGGAGGTTAATTTGTTGAAAACCTCCAATAGCTTAATTTGGTTTTGAATGTTGACAAGTTGACTGTACTCTACTGAGAGATTGATGAAAAATTTGACCCTAAATATTTATTATTCATCTAATAGGTCTGCACTGTAGTTTGGGAGTAATATAGTAATTGCATTTTAAGTTGATACCTGAACTCGAAATAGTTCATCTATGATTTATGTAATTCTTTGGTGGTTACTTTTAATATGTATGATGATGATGATTCACATTTCATTTCATTTTTGGCTCCTTTTGCTTGAATTTTCTATTTCTCTTGGTCAAACAAAAAAGTCACATTATGTCCTTCTCTCAGTCATGTTGCCTGTGTAGTATATCATTGCAGCTTTACAATGGGTATGGTGACTGTGTATATACATATTTGGATGATCAAGAGAAGCAAAGCTCAAAACTACACAACAACTAATCTAGGAAAAGAAACTTCTAAAATTCCCCTTACACCACCGAACTGGAGGCTCCATTAACACCATTAATATTTTGCAAACTGATTAGGAGTAGGAATTCAGTTCTTTTGTCTTGAAGCTTTGAGGTTAAGGTTTCATTTTTTTTGTTTCATATGTGCAACTTAATTTTTTGTTTGATTATTAATCTTCAGCTTGCTTTGAGTTGTGAAATGTAAATGGATGCAAAGTACCTAACGGTATGGAACAATTTTTTGTTTTCTTCTGTATGCTCAGGTTTTCCTTGGCATGAAGAGTATGATCCAAGAACTGATCTAGTATCTAGAGATTCCGAGCCTCAGTCAAATAATGACAAGGACAGTGGCTTTGCCTTTGGTGTTCCGGATGACTGGTATTCTGCCAGATGGTCATGCAAAGGTGGTGACTGGAAGTGGAATGAGGATGTCCAAGATATATCTTTTAGGAAGAAACTTGTCCTAAATGATGGATTTCCACTATGTCAAATGCCAAAGTCTGGGTGTGAAGATCCTCGCTGGCTTCTAAAAGATGACTTATATCATCCTTCTCACAGCATGAAGCTTGATCTCCCTCTTTGGGGTTTTTGTGCTGATGACAGAGTTGATAGCGGTGCTATGAGAAGATCAACTCAAAGTAAGGCTGCTTTTGTCAGAGGAATGAAGGGAAATATTCTTCCTGTAATCAAGATTAATGCATGTGTGGTTAATGGCCAGGGATCATTGATCACTGAGCCACGTCATAAAGCCCAAGGCAATGATAGATATCAGTCGAGGACAAGTCAGCCTTTCCCTTTAACAGGAGATAACAGAAGTTCAACTGAAGATGATTCTCAGTCAAAATCAGTTTATGATCAAGGTTCTTGCAGGAGCATTGAATTTATTAGCCCCCCAAAAGACCGTATCTGTACTGTCCATGACATGCAGGTACACTCGTGTGAATGGTATTATCTTGATGATTCTGGGCATGCAAGAGGGCCTTCATCATTTTCAGAGCTACAGGTTTTAGTAGATCAAGGAATTATAAAAAAATACAGCAGTGTTTGCAGGAAATGTGATAAACTATGGGTTCCTGTTACATCTATTTCAGAAACTGCTGATGTTGGTCTCAGCAACCACCAGGAAAGTACTTCAACATTTGGTGAATACTCTGAGCTTCCAGTGTTACAAACACTAGGTGTTTCGTCGAGTGGCCCTCACTCAAATTCCAGTTTGTTTAATAGCATACACCCTCAGTTTGTTAGTTACACCTGTGGAAAGCTGCATGAATTGGTAATGAAATCATTCAAGAGCCGGGAATTTGCTGCAGCTATAAATGAGGTTTTGGATCCCTGGATCAATGCAAGACAGCCAAAGCAAGAACTAGATAAACAAATATATAGGAAGTCAGGTAATAGTTATTCCTTACCTTGTTTGAGCTATCCTGTTTCTGCCTTCTATTTCAACATCAATAACAATGCACTGCCATGCATATTTTCTATTCCCAAAAAATAAAAAAATAAAAACAGACTGCCATTCATAATGTTCCTTCTACCTTGACTATATTGTCAAGGTACATAGATATGGTGTTATCTCTTTCCTTCTTATGCAAGTCTTTAGTTTTTTTCTTTTCTTTTCCATTTTATGGAAATTGTAGTTGTATGTTAGCCTGACCACCTCAAGTCATATGCATATGGTATGATTTATATGCTTGTTTTTCTGCTTTGTCTTCACTGATCAGAATCTTCAATACATTGATTACATTCATAATCTGTTGAATTGCTTGATGAACTGCCTGCTTATGTGGCTCTAATCTTTTTGTGGGCTGATTAATTTCCCTGTAGCCTTATGGATTAACTTGACATGTGCAGAGGTTGAGCTCAAATTTGCCATCCTGAGCAATTTTGTGGTTTCTTTTTCTTTTTAACTTGTCATTCGTGCATGCAGAGTTTATGCATTTTACAGTGTAATACCAGCTGATTTTGTTCAAGTGGTTGTTTCACTAATATTATCTTAATACTTTTTTGGTTGTATGTTTCGGGGTATGTGAATTTCAGAAGTTGATTCACGGGCTTCCAAAAGACCCCGGTTGTTGGTGGATGATAGTGAAGAGGATAGTGAAATGGAAGATGGTGGCCTAACAGTCCAGAAGGATGAATTCACTTTTGAGGATTTATGTGGTGATGCTACTTTCTTCAATGGAAAAAGTGGTCTTGTTGATTCTGATATGGGAAGCTGGGGTTTATTGGATGGTCATATGTTGGGCCGAGTCTTTCATTTTTTGAGGTCTGATTTGAAGTCCCTTGCATTTGCTTCGATGACTTGTAAACACTGGAGAGCTGCAGTCAGGTTTTATAAGGAAGTTTCCAAACAGGTCAATCTGTCATCCCTGGGTCCTTCTTGCACTGATTCCATGTTGTGGAATGTTGTGGTAAGTTCTCTCCATATTTGTTGTTCAACATTGTCTGAATGTTTTGCCTTCTTCCATATCTAAAAGAATTGCTTGTTTGCAGAATGGTTATGAGAAAGACAAGATCAGATCAATTATTCTAACTGGTTGCAAGAATATTACTGCTGACATGCTAGAGAAGATTATTCTTTCCTTTTCTTGTCTCTCTACTATAGACATTAGAGGGTGTAGCCAGTTTGGAGAGTTGACTCCAAAATTTTCCAATCTGAAATGGATCAAGAGCCAAAGTTCACACATAACCAAAATTGTAGAGGAGCCGCATAAAATCAAGACCCTTAAGTGGATTAGCGAGAAAACTTCATCTGTTTCCAAGAACAGTGGCCTAGGTACTGTGGATGATTGTGGTGAACTGAAGGATTATTTTAATAGTGTGGAGAAGAGAAACGCCTCAAAGCAATTATTCCGTCAAAATTTGTATAAACGATCAAAATTATATGATGCAAGAAGGTCCTCTTCCATTTTATCGAGGGATGCCCGTACTAGACGATGGACCATTAAGAAATCTGAAAATGGGTACAAGAGGATGGAGGAATTTCTTAAGTCGAGCCTGAGGGAAATTATGAAGGAAAACTCCAGTGAGTTTTTTGTGCCCAAGGTACACTGATTAGATTAATTCATTTCATGTCACTATTTTGGAGAAGTTCTTTGTTTTTCATGAATCCTCAGACTTTTTCTTATTTTCTTATTAGGTTGCAGAAATTGAGGCTAAAATGAAAATTGGCTATTACAGCAGCCATGGGTTGAGCTTTCTCAAGGATGACATAAGTAGAATGTGCCGTGAAGCAATAAAGTAAGATTTTGTTTTATGTTCCCTTTTTATTGTGGATGCTAGATTCTAAATGAATATGAGATAGGGTTTACACTCACAATAATACATAGCCCCTGGAGCTTCATATAAATTGCGAAGAACCTGATTGAGTATTGAATAAAGGCTATCAAAGTTCAAATGTTAAATGAAACTGAAGTGCTTGAGAGTGAGGTGAATTCTTTTTTTTTTTTTTTATTTGATATGGAGCCTCTTTTGTTTGGCTTTAGGATGTATGTATCAGCTCAGCTGCTTTATAATCATAATTATCTACTAAGTTTCTATGAAACGATTGGATGGTTTACATACATCTTAGGACTACTACATACTCTTATTGTCTTCTATTTTATCTACCATAATTCATATGATATAAACTGCCTTGGTTTATGTTTTTGTTAATTTGCCAAATCTTTCCTGAGTCGTTGAATGCGTGTGATTAATTTGAAAAATCAATTTCTTGTCTCCCTTTGTTAATTATCCATGGATTGATATGCTTAATTCTTACAGGGCAAAGAATCGGGGTGATGCTGGTGATATGGATCATATTATTACATTATTTATTCGGCTTGCAACACAGTTGGAAAAGAGTTATAAGTCTTTCCAAGACAGAGATGCACTATTGAAATCATGGGATAATGGATTTTGTTCTACTTCCTTGAAGTATAAGAAGAATAAAGTAATGACAGAGAGGAAGTATAGGAGTAATGGAACACTGGGTGGTTTGGGTAATGGAAACTATGTCTCTGAATGGGAGCTTAGGAAACGATTATCAAAATTAAATAAGCAATCTATGAGCTCAGAAAGTGAAACGTCTGATGACTTTGATGGGTCTTCTAAATATGGCAACAGTAACAGTGAGACTACAACCTCATGCACTGAAAGTGACCAAGAAGTCCATTCAAGAGGCCAAACTGCAGAGTCAAGAGATGGATACTTCATACCTGGTGAAGGACTGGATTTCACAACTGATGATCGTGAATGGGGTGCTCGCATGACAAAAGCAAGTCTGGTTCCTCCTGTAACTCGGAAATATGAAGTAATTGATCACTATGTCATTGTTGCTGATGAGGAGGATGTTCAAAGGAAGATGTCGGTTTCATTACCAGATGATTATGTAGAGAAGCTGACTGCACAAAAGAATGGAACTGAGGAGTCAGATATGGAACTGCCTGAAGTGAAGGATTACAAACCAAGAAAACAGCTTGGAGATGAGGTTATTGAGCAAGAAGTTTACGGAATTGATCCATATACGCACAATCTCTTACTTGATTCTATGCCTGAGGAGCTAGATTGGCCTCTTGAGGAGAAGCATTTATTTATAGAAGATATGCTCCTTAGGGCTTTGAATAAGAAAGTTAGCCATTTTACTGGAACTGGAAACACCCCTATGAGCTATCCTTTGCAGCCTGTCATTGAAGAAATTAAAGACTGTGCTGAGGTGGACTGTGATCTTCGGATAGTTAGAATGTGTCAGGGTATCCTAAAGGCCATAGAAAGTCGGCCAGATGACAAATATGTTGCCTATAGAAAGGTATCTGCAACACTTTTTCTTCTTACACTGTAATTTAATAGTTAGTTTCCGCCTTTTCTTTTTCAACCACGGTATTGTTATCTTCTCAGTTTGTTTCCTGGGTCTGCACTAAAATTTCCCCTGTTGTTTGTTACTATCAATTGGGCTGGATCATTGTAGGGGCTAGGTGTTGTTTGCAACAAAGAAGGTGGCTTTGGCGAAGATGATTTTGTAGTGGAGTTTCTCGGTGAGGTGCGGCTTCATATATCTTCAGCATTTGAGTCTATTTTGTTTTAAACATTTAGTTTGTTGCATCATTGCTGTGAAATTTTGTAACAGTGAGGCATTGTTATCCCCCAATTATTTTTTTTAGGTCTATCCTGTGTGGAAGTGGTTTGAGAAACAAGATGGGATTCGGTCTCTGCAGAAAAATAGTACCGATCCAGCTCCAGAATTCTATAACATATACCTTGAGAGGCCAAAGGTGCCTATAACTTCACACTAAGCTTGATATGGTTTGTTCCTCTTATCATTATGTACTTAATCTAATCTTGCATTGTGCGTGGCAGGGTGATGCCGAGGGATACGACCTTGTTGTTGTTGATGCCATGCACAAGGCAAACTATGCCAGTCGGATATGTCATTCATGCCGACCTAACTGTGAAGCAAAGTATGTTTCCTGTTCTAATTACTCACTTTTGCTGAGTTGTTAAATGCAGTTGTTTTTTATTGTACAGCTTATACTATTTCCTTCATCTATAGACATTATCTATATAATGAATGACAATATGACATGAAATATGAGTCTTCCACTGGATTGTCTTTATATCTTATGCATGCCTTTTGATTATCTTTTGTATTTTAGTGCTTTCCTTTTTGTTCAACATTTGAATTACTCTGTTGTTCCTGGTAAATCATATGTTGCCTTTTTCCTAATTCATTCAGAGTTACTGCTGTTGATGGTCGGTATCTGATTGGAATTTATACTGTTCGTAAAATTCAACATGGTGAGGAGATCACTTTCGATTATAATTCGGTCACAGAGGTCTGTCCTGCTGCCTATCAATCTCAGCTATTCAAATGTGTCTGCATTATATTATGGTCTAATGAATATCTGTTAATCTTACTGTAGAGCAAGGAGGAATATGAAGCGTCGGTTTGTTTGTGTGGAAGTCAAGTTTGCCGAGGGAGCTATTTGAATCTGACTGGAGAGGGGGCTTTCCAAAAGGTTTGGGCTCTTGGGAAATTCTCAGCTTAATCCAAAATTTGAAAATTGTGAAAGTATCAAAGTCTTTGTACATATAGTGGACATGATTAAAATGCTGGCAATTTTTTTCATCCCCCTGAGGGCCCTTGCTGGGTTGGTGCTACAAGTAGATTAATATAGTTACTATTGTAATTAGACTCTTTATGGTCGTTTAATCTATAAATGGAGTTTATTGTCTGTCCCCTCAGGTATTGAAGGAGTCACATGGAATTCTTGATCGTCACTTTTTGATGCTAGAAGCTTGTGAACTAAACTCGGTTTCTGAAGAGGATTACAATGACCTGGGTAGAGCTGGTTTAGGAAGTTGTTTGCTTGGTGGTCTTCCAGACTGGCTAGTTGCATATGCAGCTCGCCTTGTATGTGCTTTACCATTCTGCACTGTGAATCAATGGTTTTTATTTGTTACTGTTTTTAATTATTTATTTTTTCTGACACATTCTTGCTCTGATGAAGGTGAGATTTATCAATTTTGAGCGAACTAAACTTCCTGAGGAAATTTTAAGGCATAACTTGGAGGAAAAGAGAAAATATTTTTCAGATATATGTCTCGAAGTTGAGAAGAGTGATGCCGATGTACAGGTGTGCTTTTTATACTGGTTTTTCTTCCCATATAATGTTTGAAGGACTTATCTTATGCTCATTTTCCTCCCCCCCCCTATTGGTATGATTCAGGCTGAGGGTGTATACAACCAAAGGCTTCAGAATCTTGCTGTCACTCTGGATAAGGTTTTGTGCTTCTCTATTCTCTATGGTTGTACTTGTCGCTTCACGATTTTTCTATGTTAAGCATTTCACTGACGTTGACATTTGTGTAACTTGAAATCAATGATGTAATTTCATTCTGTTCATTGAAATTTCAATATAGAGCCAGTGGTCTTGCAATTATTTTTCTTTCTGTTGTTTTGAAATGATGTTAAACTTTGAGTGCTATTACAGGTAAGATATGTTATGAGATCTGTTTTTGGTGATCCACGGAGAGCTCCACCCCCCCTTGTGAAGCTGAGTCCCGAAGCAGTTGTTTCTTTCCTCTGGAAAGGAGAGAATTCATTTGTTGAAGAGCTTCTTCAGTGCATGGCTCCTCACTTGGAAGAAGAAACTTTGAATGATCTCAAGTGCAAAATCCATGTCCATGATCCTTCTGGTTCTGGAGACATTGAAAAGGAACTTCAGAATTCTCTATTATGGTAAGTGGTTGCACTTCTCATTTGTCTTTGAGTATTTTTTTTTTTTTGTAGGCATTTGTCTTTAAGTATTTAAACCAGGTAAAAAAGGCATTTTTTCCAATATGTTCTATTATCTTTCCCTTTATAAAGGTTGAGGGACGAGGTCCGAAATCTTCGATGTACATACAAATGTCGGCATGATGCTGCTGCTGATTTGATCCATATTTATGCTTATACCAAGTACTTCTTTAGAATACAGGTATGTCACTCTTCTGAGAATACAAAAAGCTATGTCATACATCATATTGTTAGATGTTTTTTCTATTATTTTTTAAATTTTAAAAACAGTTCATATTCCCGTTTGCAGGGTTATGAAACTATTACATCTCCACCTGTCTATATTAGTCCACTTGACTTAGGTCCCAAGTACACTGACACGTTGGGAACAGGGGTTCAGGAGTATCAGAAGACATATGGTGAAAATTATTGTTTAGGGCAACTGATTTTTTGGTATAATCAGAGTAATGCAGAGCCTGACTGTAGGCTGGCTAGAGCCAGCAGGGGCTGCTTGTCATTGCCTGACATTGATTCCTTTTATGACAAGGTGCATAAGCCTTCACAGCATTGTGTTTATGGTCCAAGGGCTGTCAAATCTATGCTGGGAAGAATGGTTAGTTCATTGTGCCTTTTATTACGTTCTTAGATAACTTTCTGTTCCATTCCATTTATTCTGATGATTATCTTGTCACTAGTTTGTTGTAGCTTAGGTTTTTGTTATTTAGTTTAGTGATATTAGTTAACACTATGCTGTTGAGTTCTTAAAATATAGAATGTTAGTTTTACTGCCTAATAGAATGCCCAAGTGATATATGTCTTTGTAAACAAATCATGACCAAGCCTTCTCAGACAAAGTGATTTCTAGTTTTTGCTGGTGGTGGTTAATTCTCTGCTGGTTTATTCACAGGAGAAGCAGCCCCAGAGACCTTGGCCAAAAGACCAGATATGGACATTTAAAAGTTGTCCAAAATTTTTTGGCAGCCCAATGTTAGATGCTGTAATATATAACTCTCCACTGGACAGGGAAATGGTTCAATGGTTGAAGCACAGACCTGCTATATTCCAGGCCATATGGGACCGTTGAAATTTTGCATGGTTTCCGGATGCTGACTCAGCCTTCTTTAGTTGGTGAAAATCCACGTTATTAGACTTTTAGGCTTTGTTTGGATTGGGTATTTTGGGGGAGAATGGGAGGGGAGAGAGGAGATATTAGAAATCCCTCCTTGTTTGGAGTTAGGGAGAGGAATAGAGAGGGATTACAATTAATCCCCCTAATCCTTTTGCTTCATTATTTGTAATACCCCAATTTGGGGTATTTTGAGGGATTTATGTAGCTAAATGACCAAAACGCCCTTGTAAATATGTGAAAGTTGAAACTAGGGTGGCAAAATGATACTCAACCCAACCAAACCAAAATGTGTCAAAACTATGTAGTTTTATGGAGGGTAAGTTTTATGGAGGGTGTGAATATGAACTTCACAAATTCTTACAAAAATTCTTATGTACAGTTTTTATTGACCTTTAATTTGTAATTCAATTCGTAGGGCATTGCTTTACCATTATATAAAAGGAGGAATGTAAGAAAAAAAAGAGTTTTAAATTTGAGGTACTTCTGTGTTCTCATCTCTGTTCACTGAGTCAATAATTTTCTACGCCGAAACTTGTGGATTGTTTAATTTCTGGAAGAACTGCCAAATCAATATTAACGGAGTCACTTGGAAATAACTTTTTGAACTTTCCGAGTAAACAATTAGGCTTTTACACTAATAACTCCAGTAATTAGTTATTTTATCCAATTTATCTTACTCAAATTTATATATTTCTTCATACTCCAAAAGTTAGAATTCTTTTTTAAATTATATACTCTATTATTGTGTTCTCCAAATTAGCTTAGAGTTTAAGGTGGCAAATAAATTAATGTAGTAGTTATGAGAAAAGTAGACAAAGATCTGATTCCTAGAATACACAGTTACAGTACTAAAAAAACAAGAGGCCTATTTGCAAGTGACTTAATTTCAAAAGGGTTGATGATCTTTCACATACATAAAATCTTTGGGTAATCTTTTAAATATTTATATTTTTATTTTGGTGAATAAAAATATATTTGAGTTATCATAGAAGGGTTCGTGATATAATGTGATATGTGAATTGGACAAGAAAATTGAAAGGATAGATCTGATGCAGTTTGGAGGAAGTCGTTAACTTGTGATATTCCTTGAGTTATATAACTTGTAACTAGTTCCCTGGGTTCGTGTTTCATGTAGCAAAAGTCGTATGTTTATTGATAAGTATTATTGCAATTGTGAATAAAAGAAGAACGACTACAGGTGATACTGATATTGGGTATGAGAATAGTAATGTTCATACAAGAATACGAAGGTTGATGTTGTGGCTATTGATAGCTATAGTGATAGTATTAGTATAGTACAAAGGAATCTGGTAGAGTGAAAGTGTTTTGAAGAGCGTGAACTGTGAAGAATCTGAGCATTTATTGTCAGAGTTTATGGGGGAATTTTAAGGCTGTGAGTGTGACAGATGAGTTGCTCCACTTTTGGGCTGTAAGGTGACAGTATTCAAAGTTAACAAACAAACACATGAACTAAATTTCTTCCTGTGCGATCTTAGGGATTAGGCATCGTCCAATTCCACCTCACTTGTTTACATGTTAATTCTAACTTTCTAAGCATATTTCCATGTGAAGCAGCTAAGGAGGAGCCAGGATTCGAATGCTAAAAAAAGTGAGTTTTTTTCAAGTGTGTGAGATGTAGTATGAGATAAGAATAAAAATAGACAAAAGATTTTATGAATAAATAATTGGCAAAAATACTCAATTCAATTTTAAATTTTGCATTAATTTTTTTCAATAAATTAACTTTATAGGGTTTTTTTAATTTGAGTTAATATTTAATTTTTTTCTATTAATTTTACATTACATGTCATTAGTCGCGTAAATTTTATTATTAACATTTTGGTAAAATAAGAATAAATGATAAAATTAATTAAAATATAAAATTTTAGGGACAAAATTGACAATAAAACATATTAGAGATAAAATTAAAAATTGATGTAAAGATTGTGAACAAAATAATACTTTTGCCTAAATAATTAACTATACAGAATACACACTTTTTATTTTTATTTTTTACTTCTCTATACAATTTACATCTTCGCAAAAACTCACACTTCAAAAGGTAATCTTGTGGATTCTAATCCTCTTTGGCCTCTTTATTCATTTAGCTTACAGCAGAGGCTTCTAGCTAATTTATTCTTGCCTTCGTTGCTGATGCGTTTGGTCACGTGCCACATTCGTCATTGTTTGCTTGCATGGAAAGTGGGAAAACAAAGTTATTTACGAATGAATAATTATACATATCATTTGATTTTTAATAAATTTCATTTATCGTATTTTTATGTGTTTATCTTCTTTTATTCTAATCAATCTATATTTAATAAACCGAGTCTGTTTAATTTTTTCAAAACATAGAATTGAAGTTTGCCTCCCTTGAAAGTTGTCCGAGGTTAAGATAATGGGAGATAAATGACATGATATCTTACATGATTCCAAGTCGCCCAAAGAATTCTCTTTATCATGAGAGTCAAGTTTTCTTTCAAATTCTTTCTCACGAGGGATCACTTCTCTCTTTCATAAGAGATTTCACCCATTTTCAAATTAGGGTTATTGGCGGTGCCTCCTAACTTTGGCCTTCTGCGGTGGCGCTCTTTTTCGTGTCTTCTACGGCGGTGGTTTTCAAGTTTAGGTGATTTTCGGCAAGTTTCCTTCCTAGATCTGTGTGCTCTCTGTTCGTGTTCGTTTGTTTTCTGCAGCGGGTTTTGTGGCGGCGGCGTTCTGCATCTGGTCGGGGTTTTTTTTTTGTGTTTCCTTTATATGTTTGTAACTTTAGTTAGATCTCTAGATCTTAACTTGACAGCTGTCTTGTCAATTTGTCTGACACGAAGATGGGTCCTCTTGGATGGGTTGCAAACCCCCCACTTTCGTCAGTTGATGTTCTCTCTAGTGTTCTTGTTGATGCTAGGGAGAGATTGAATTATTTTGCTGTGATTTTGTTTGTACTGTGCTTGACTTTGCCTTATTTTTTAATAAATTATTTTTTTCAGGTAAAAAAAAAAAAGAAGTTACATGATTCCATGTATGATATACGTCCTCTTTTTCCCTTTTTGAACTTCATAACATGCCAAGCATTAAAACATTCACAATTCACAAGCATATATGATCCACCGTTAGATTTAGGACAAAACAAATTCTTCTTATAAATAAAAATAAAAGGTATTCAATCACCCAAAAAAGAAAAATAATAAAAGGTATTCATTCATTTCGCAATTATATTTAAGGAAATAAATGATTAAGCAATATATAAGGGAATTGAAGGAATGAATAAAATCACAGGCCGATTCACATTCATTCAAGAAATGTGTGTACTCAACAGTCACGCTATTCTATGAGCTGGTTTATACCCTGCTTTTCTTGCTCCCCCATCAAAAGAATCCATCACATCACTAAAGAAGTGAAACAACAAAAAAAAAAGGAAGCAAATTAAAGTATGCATTATGTGGACAAAAGAAGCTTTTTTCCCACTTAACCCACCATCCTCCACGCTCTCATTCTATACATTTTTCTACTCTTTATATATTTGCTCATCCTCCTCTTTTCTTCCCACTCTTCAAACTCAGCAACAAGTGCAAACACAAAAAAAAAGAAGCAGATACATATATACATACATACTTATATACATATTTCCCCACAAATGGCTAGTGCACCAGGAATTTTTTTGTGTTTCTTGATAGTGGTAATGGATATCACAGCTGGGATTCTTGGTATTGAGGCCGAAATTGCACAAAACAAGGTATGTATAGTATATTACTTATACACGCTTTGAACCTTGTTCTGTTTGCTCTATAGTTTTAAAATTTGAAGCAGGTGAAATTGTACACTAAATGCAAATGGTTGTTTGAATTAACAAACAGGTTAAGCACTTGAGGTTATGGATATTTGAGTGTAGAGATCCAAGCCATCAGGCTTTCATGTTGGGTTTAGGTGCAGCAATACTTTTGGGATTAGCCCACGTGATAGTCAATCTCATTAATGGCTGTAATTGCATGTGTTCTCAAGAAGAGCTTCAAAAAGCTTCCCCTAATAGGCAACTCTCAGTAGCTTGCCTCATTTTCACCTGGTATGTATATGTTCTATTATATGAATCAAACACACATATATTTAGATTAGAGAAGAGTGGCTTGTGTTTTGACAAATATTTGTGATCTATGATGATGTTTCAGGATTGTATTGGCCATTGGATTGTCCATGTTGGTGATAGGGACCATGTCAAACAACAAGTCAAATGGTTCCTGTGGTTTCTCGCACCACCATTTTCTGTCCATTGGTGGGATTTTGTGTTTCATTCATGGCATGTTCTGTGTTGCATATTACGTTTCAGCCACTGCCTCCTTTGTTTACTGAGTAAGAAATAACATCAATAGGCCACTCTCGCTTTTGGATTTTGGCTTTTTAGGTTTCTTCTTATTACTTTATCATGCTGTCTCTTTTATGCTGCTTCAGCTTGTACCAAGAAAAGAAACATTTAACTATTTTTTATAAGATCACCAAAATGCCTTCTCAATGCTATGTATGACAGTATTGATTATGCTAAGTTTTTCTTCCTGCTTTTCCCGCTTATTTTACTTATATGTTAAGGTGAAGGTAGATAGTGGCTACATGTCCACAACCACATAACTCTTTGAATCTTTTGCCCCATATATATGTTTTTTACTTTGTTGTAATATCAACTTTATAAGTTACTTTTCATATACCAATGCTAATATGCTATTGCATTTTATGAAAAGAAACAAATTAATTTGCTTCTAAATTAAGATGTGCTTTTTAGAGAACTCTAACGTGTCTTCCCCTCATATGCCTCTATTTAAAAATTAAAATAAAATGTAAAGAAAAATCCATCTCTCCATGAAATTGTCATTTATATTACCTTATAAAACATAGACATTAATACGAATACGAGACATAACACGGATACAGACACAATATGAATACAGACACAACGACACGTCTTAAAATTACACGACACGTCAAGGCATATATTTATATATATAAATAATTAAAAATCCATAGATTTTGATGAAAACTTTAAAAATTAGAATATCTATTCTTAATTTATGTCATATATATTATTATTTTATATTGCTTATCATGTTAAAATCACAAAATATTGATTTTATATTCTGAAAATGATAAAAATATGTTGTATGAGTGTTGAACACAACAACACACCCTCAAAACGAGGTGTCTTCCTAGATATTACCTCTAATTCATTACACTCTAAACAATTGCGAGTATAGTATGGAATATGGATTACAAAATAAAACTGTTTCATTCCTTATGAGTGTACGAGAGTATAACGAATCAGAAAATAATTATGAATGACAATGAGATTAAACGATATTTGGTGTGCCATGTTGATGTTCCAATTCCATCTATAAGTTGGCAGATGAGCAGAGGATTTCGTGTCATGTTCTCTGCCCTTGTTATATATGCCATATAGCGTTTGTTAATTAGGCAACCAACAATAAAGATTAGATATCGAATCTAGCCAATAATACTTTTTTGAGTTCAAACAAGGAAAAAAATTTCTTTAAAACATCATTTTAATATATAAAGAAAACAAAAAATAATGGGTAAATTCAACTCCAAAACTGCCTCGTCAGTCCAATTTCACTTGATCTATGCTTGACCGGCTTTGAACCTGATCATTAGATGGTTCCAGTCCGACCGACTAGTCTAGTCTGATTTTCTAATCGATGTAACAAACACAAAAGATGGATCCAAGTTTACAGCTTTTGAAAACCGAAATTTCATAATCAATTTAAATTGAAGCATACCAAACCAGAGAACTTAGGACTTTGATGCATTACATCGTACTATTTGTCACTCCCTTACAATGACTACTTGTCCTCCTTCAAACTCAAAACTTGTTCTCTTTTACGAGCCGGCAACTATATTTTGGGATATATCAATTCGAGGGGCATGTCTACAATTTATGTCCCTAAAATAACGTTCTTTGACAACGGGGAAGGGATGACATAGTTTTGAAAGGTAGAAGATCATATATAAATCAAACTTAAGAAAGCAAATTGAAAATAAGGTCAAAAGTTAAGTGAACGAAAATACGTAAATCATATAGACGTAAACCTACGTCTAGATAACCAAATGAGAAACACAGAATTTTTAGATAACCAAAATTTGGCTTCTAATTATGGCAAGATGCCAACGAAGTGCAGAGAGTATCCAAATACCTCTAAAATATAAAAATTGTATCCAAAGGCCTCTAAAATATAAAAGTTAAAAACGGGTATGGATCAGCCGGAGAAAATTTTAACTGAAATTCACAAAATCATAATAAATAAAATATTGTTAGCCATAAATGTGAGACAAACATGTAAGAACAAAAGACGACATTATTTTCTAAAATTTTATGAACTTGAGCTAAAACTAACTTCAACTAACTCAAAACAACCCAATCCAGATACGTTTTCCTCTCCATACAATGTCAATTTCCAAATGGCTAAGTCTTTACCTGTCTTACCTCAAAAGCATAGACAAGGAGTTAAGTTACTATCAACAAACTGGAAATCATTCCCTTTGGATTCAATATGAGCCCCGCGCTCATTTCAGGACATATGGCAAGAAGTTTAACAGAGAGCTTCAACAAGTGAAATCTGCTATCATAGTCTAATTTTGGACTGCTAAAAGCTAATTAGACTATAAGACCTACTTTGATACTTGAAAATTTAAATGGGTTGGAGAGGGGAATTGCCCATAGAACTATCTATCACTATCCATATAATTTTTTGTTACCATCTTAAACACTCCTCTGAAAACAATCTCAAATCCTCAATCTTCACTTCTTCAATCAACACCATGCGCATATTTAGTAAGCGATATGGAGTTCCCTTATCAAGTGGGGATGCGTTGATTTCTTCAGTACCTACCATTCAGCTTTTGTTCCAAATGAATTTTCATTTGACCATGTTTCAAAAGTTAACTATTTACTTGAAAGAACTCATCAATCATCATTTAGAGAATGAAAACATGCACAGCTTCCAACAATTCAGATATGTAACTATTTAAGCTATTTTCAAGGGAATAAACGGCAGACACAGCAGTTTAAATATCATACATTAAATAAACTTACATCAAAATAGAACGGCAGAAAGCCTACTCATAACTTCACAAATTTACTTCCCCCAAAAAAGATATAATTTACCTTCCCATGACAAGAACACTAAGACTTCAAAGATTTCATCGCTGCTAACACCTGCTTACCATAATCATGAACCAATTCGACCCTCTTCATGTACAATTCAAATTCCTCCACCTGCAACTTCCTCCATTTACTTTCAAGCTCCTTGGATTTGGAAAACTCTATCAAAGGCAAAACATCCTTCATAACGTTTACAGCACCCTCGGGTGGTACCAAAAGCTTCCCTGATTCCAGCAATACATTAAAGAGTGAGGAATCAGAGCTTGCTGGCGCAACAGTAATTCCACTATCTGGCAATGGTGAAGGACAAGTCTTGACTTCGCTCTTAGTTTGCTGTTTCTTGTTCTTAGGGTTTGTAGGCGGAACAAAAACTTCACTATTTGGCAATGCTGAAGAAGAAGGCTTCACTACGCTCTTAGTTGGCTGCTTCTTGTTCTTAGTATTGTCATCTACATTTCCCCAAATTTTCTTCGATAGCTCGAAAAACTTGTTCTCATGCGGCTTAGAAAAAACAGGCTCTTCTCCATTTTCACTCGTTTTTGCAAGGTCTTGGTATTTCTTCTTCAACCTCTTGATCTTGCTCCGCAATTGTGACACTGATACATCGGCGTGAAAATTCTTCTTAATAAATCCATGAAACGCATCCATCTCAGTACCCGGATCAACCCCTTTCTTGGATCGGTACTCAATCACGCCCTTCAAAAGAGCAATCTCATCGTCCTCGCTCCAAAGGCGAGGAACACCAACACCAGATGCCTTTTTCGAATTTACATCTTGACCATTAGATAACTTACTGACCTTTGGCTTTTCCCCCTCAAGATCGCCCTCACCGGCGCGCTTCTTGCCGCCGGTGGTGGCAGTAGCGGATGGCGGCGGAGCCAATTTACGATTAGCTGAGCTTTTGTTGGGCTTTTCGGAATTTCCGATTGGCTTGGCCGATACGGGCTTGATGGTGAAATCGGAAGGGGATGGCGATGGCGGCGACTTGCCGGATTCGGATTCAGTTTCGGAGTCGGACGCATCACTGGAGTCGGCGGCGGTGAGGGTGGACTTGTTAGTAATGGGGGTCTTATCTTTTTCGTCGTCGTCTTCGGAAACAGTGTTTTCTTCATCGGATTCTTCCTCTTCTTCGGTAGAAGAAGAAGCAGGAGGTGGATCTTCTGGAAGCCGCTTTGGAGCCATTAGCACAAAATGGAGAAAGCAGAGTCCTTTTGGAGAAATGGGTTCGAGCGAGAGACTCTGATCTACGACTCTCTACTCTCTAGGTTAAGGGTAAAGGTAAAAGGGTACGCCTTCAAGTTTTAAAGCCTTTCAGTTTCTTTTCATTCGTTTTTTTAGGTCAACTCAACAGACGAAGAAACTTTTCAAGTTCCCTAAATAATGGATCTCTAGGCTCAATTCTCTTTCCGAAAAAAATTAATGAAAACTCAATTTATGGGCCATGTTTAGTTGATTTTTTTTTAAATCACAAACTTACAGACAATAAAGTTCAATGTTTGGATTTNTTGTAGCAAGAGCTAAAGTCCTTCCATCAAAAGTTCAATGTTTGGATTTTAAAAAAATGATACTTTTCAATAATATATTAATATATGAGATATAATTATTCAGTCTCGATCTTAAATGTCACGACCATAAAACCATCACAGGAAGGGGATATATAGTTAATGCTTTAGACTCATTACCTTTAATGTTTGTATTGTATTGAGTATTGACAGAATAAAGTCAATGAAAAATATCGATGAGTAATGTTGAAAACTTGTCTGTGAATAGATATTCCATATCATGATTCATAGAATGAAAGCTTTGATGAGGCGCAAGTGCTCAACAACATATATAGCATTGGGCAACAGATAAGATTAGCAATTTGTGAAGATTAATATGATTTCTGAAGGTGCACCCATTTTCTCAATAAAGCTACAGCTATATTTTAATATTTTATTTGTCAAACTATATATATATTATATTTTTTATGGACATCACCTGACTACCAAGAAATCACGAATCAGACTTCCTGTTTTTTATCCGCAAAAAAAATGTCATACAAAGAAGACAAGTAAGATTTTTTCTTTTCTATGTAAAATGAAAATCATATCAATTTATTTGAATTAGTGTTGTGAAATACATTGACATATATTTATTGAACTTCTATTTGCGTGATGAATCCAAGTATCCAACTATAAAGAAATAGAGAATGACGACTCATTTAAGCTTTATGCTGCTGCAGTTACTGCTTCTTCTTTTTGGCCTTTTTCTCCTTGTTATTCCTAGTCTAACTTGAATAAACAGAAGATTATTGCTAATGATCAGTGATGACAAACTTAACACCTCCAACTTTCATATCTGTTTTTTATCCCATGGAAATGGCTTCATTGGTTTCGTTGCTTCAAGAAGAACTTACGTGGGAATTCTAGGCTTTGACCGCTCCATTGGAACTGTGTAGTGATTGTACTGTTCTGGGTCTAGACAGAAAGCCTGCATTTTTAATTGTTTCACTTACTTTAAACACCACGAAAGATATGATCATCTTCATTTTAAATTCATGCTTCTATAAACAACTTGATTACCTGATCAGCATGTATCTTTCTCACAAAGGTTTTGAACGCACGAAAATTTGATTCCTTCAATAACTTATTGGACAAACGCAAGTATGTCACCCCATACAACCTTAGAATTGGAGGGCCCTTTTTGTTCATAACAGTTGGCCTAGCATTCAGGAGGATTTGATTGAAAGCTGCGGTATCATACCTTAAAAGTGCATTTTCTCCAGCTACTTCAAGCCCCTCTATCCAACCTGCAATCAGGACCTATATATGTATGTAACCAAATAAGCTTGGCCTTGAAACGACCTTCAAAAATGAGAATGATTCTACATGATTGCAAAATAATTAGAGATAACATTTGTATATGCTTTTTAGCATTACAATCAAATTCTTACTTTTTATGAATACTTTATAAATATCTTTTAGAAATATATAATATTATTGTTATGGAGTTTATCAATCACAAACTGTGATGAACTTGCAGAGTAGGCCAGATAAGAAATTTACATAGCTACATTACCTGCTTAACAAGTTCCTGAACACCACTTCTTGCTTCAGCTTTCTGTTGAGAGTTCTTCATCTCAAGACACGTAAAATTCAATATAGCATTATGCCGAGAGAGCATCGTGGCTATAAGAAGTTACCCGTCTCTAACATCTAAATTGTAATATATAGATGTGACTTCTGCAGCATGACTTTTTGTTTTATACCACCAATGGATTCAAGCCACCTATTTTCATAATATACTATCAGAAAATGAATCCCACAGATTTTTTGGCCTCTTTTTTACTGAATCACACATGCAAGTTTACCTAACTCAAACTATGGAATATATGATATACCCCATGAACAAAATGAATAGGTAATAAGATAAAAAAGGTTAGAGAGCTTACTTTTGCTGCTAACTTCACTTTACAGCCTAGGAATGCTTTGTTAGCTTCATCTAGTATCTCATCACCGTGGTTTATCAACTTGTTGGAATACCATGTTAGGAAAAACCTCCCTTCCTCTGTTAAGTAAGTCCCGTTTGATCTGAAAAACTCTGTAGATTCTGGTTCATCATTGTATATTCCCTAGCATTATCTGGTAGCTCCCATTCAGGATGGCCTACTTCTGAAGCAGCCTCTTTGAAATCAGTTGTAAGATATTTGTCATAGCACTGCAGAATTTAAGATGAATATATATTCTCACTACTAGAGCACAAATTAATTGTCTTATCCATAAATTTCTACTGCCATAAAACCCAGTCTGTCTTGAAATTCTCCAATGCCAGGAAATTACCATCCTTGAGTTTTTGAATAGGATGGGTATCTGAGTTCTCCACAGGGCCAAACCTACTTCAATGAGAGTTATGAGTTCAGATTCTAAGAAATCTATCATATTTTTTCTAAATCTCTTCATGTAGTTACTATATAACTGCATTACTCAACCAATAATAGATGATGGCTCGAATTGCAAGAGCAAGATAGACCTAAGAAATTATTTGTGGAATCAACATTATCAACTGTAACAGCCCAAATAAATAGTGTAGAATCAGCATCACTAACCTCAATGGCTGTTCGTCCATGAAATAGAGGCAAGTCGCCCACACCAAGGCTAAGACACTCTGGATTTCTGTTACCAGTGAAATTGATGTAAAAGATATCAGAGTCTGATTCTACAATTTCAAGTACACATTGAGGGAAAGGGAAGAAAAACAAAATCCCCAACATTTCCTCGACATTGGTGAAATGACATTATAGCTTGTAGCTTCATTCCATATTGTTGAATAAGTTTAAACAAGCTCCTATAAGCGGACCCATCATGCGCTGCTTAGGTCCCTTGGATTCTACAATGCCCCACCACACATCAACCATAACTCCACCAACACCTGCATCTCTTACATTTTACATAGCATGTTTCTTTTTTGTCAATATTGCATGTCATCATCTATAAATTTATTTATAGATCATTTTTCTTTTTTTTTTAGTACAAAACTAAAAAAGAATAAACCATTTTTCTTAAAAGCCATAAGCTGCATTTACACAATTACACTATGTTATATAATCGTTTTTTATTTAAGAAATAAAATATATATATATATATAAATCATTTTTCCTGAAAAAATATAAATTAAAATAACAAACTTAAAATTTTTAAAGAAATTTAAATACGTATTAAAATACTTTTTACTATTTGACAACAATAGAGGTTTCTTAAAAAGTACTACTTTCATCCTCAAATTTTACACTAACTGTCAATTTCGTCTCCAATATTTCACATTTTGGTCAATTTTATCCTTTACTCTTATTTTAGCTAAATATTATCGACATAACCTACGTGACTAATGATATATAATGTAAAATTGATAGAAAAAAAAACTCAAATTCTAACTCAGATTGAAAAACAAGATGCAATATGTCGTTAATTTATTGAAAGAAGTAAGTTAAAGGATAAAATTGATCAAAATGAAAACATTAAGGACAAATTTAACAACAAAAAATTTATTATGGACAAAATTGACAACTGGTGTAATGTTTGGGGATAAAATTGACAATTTTTCTAATAATATTTAATGTATTCATTTATAATAAAAAGTACTGATTTTTTCATAAATATAATTCTAATCAGTTATTATTATTTAAGTATTTATAAATGAATAAAAATTAAATATATAATTTATTTATTTATTTTATATAAAAATGTAATTAAATATTTTATTTAATATATATTAATTATTTTTTAACAGTTGCCCCCCTCATATGGATTCCTGGCTCCGCCACTGCTTGAAAGCATTATCAACCGTAACAACTCCAAGCTAGAAGTAAAACACGAGTTCAAAAAGAGCACACTAAACAGATCGATGCATGCACTCAGTTACAAAGAAATATCAAGTTTGTGACTTACTGAGAGCATCACGTATACTGGAACATAATTTGCAAGCATGGCAGTTTCATAGGCTGAAGCTGTTGGTGCCTGCATATTTGAGCTGAATTATAAGAGAGAATGGTAACAATTGATGCTTTAGTCCGATTCATGATTCCTTGAAAGAAAATGGAGCCTCATTGTGGCTGCCTTCAATATTGAAATTGTGAAACAATTCGTTTTGATTTGGATGCAAAGTGGTAGTGGCGTGGATATTATATATATACTAAGAAATTTAATATTAACAATAGAGGTCAAAATCAAATTAAAGGAAACGAAAGTTTTTTTTTTAAGAAAAAAATAAAGAAAGAAAAGAAAAAGAAGCTAAGGTAGAACCAATATAAGACTTTTGGATTATTAGGAGATAAAAAAGGAAGACAATCACTACTTTACATATTTTGTCATCAGGCAAAAAAAAAATAATAATAATATATCTAAGAAACTCATTTTATTTTTTCTATTGAATAATAAACTCGAACCACAATTCTACTTGTATGTCATTCTTGGACACGTCTTAATGATAGTGTAGTAATGGAAATGCTAACAAGAAGCTTAATGGGTGAAGTTTTTTGTTACCTCTGTTTCTGATTGATCTGCAATTGCTGCCTTGGGAGCCATTCTTCTAAATTGTTGAGCTTTTCCGAAATATTATGTTATGTCATGTTTGGAAATGAGTCGAAGCATCTTGTTCCTCCTGATTCCTCTGAAAATGTCATGTTTCACTGCTCTCACCCTTTCCATTCTCCCCTGAAAATGCATTACTTTTTCAACCCCAATTCTTCTCCCCTTTATTCTACCATCCACTGAAAGTAACACGCCTTCCATTGTGTTTTTAGGTTACGTGGAGATGCTTCTTTCTACCTTTAATGTTGCAGTTGTATCACATAATCAATCAGAAAAATAGTATAAAAACACCAGAACAATTTTTCTTTTCTTTCCTTCATGTTGTTATTTAAATGGTATGATTAGGACTTGTGAGGTAAATTTAAACTGGTATTGCATCTTTCAGGTGAAGTGGGAGTGGAGGAGATTGTTCACTAAAAAAAGATAAGAAAATGAAGAGAAAAGAAAATATCAGATGATGAAATTCTGAATTTTATTAACTTATATAACTCAATGTTACTAATACTTCATTTTCTCTTACTTGATCTTTATTATCTCCACTAGTATAGGAGATATCTCTGACCACTTCTTGTATTGAAATTCATAATAAACATGAATGATATATTGTACGTAGAATCATTTGGTATTTAGCGCAGCCTCTATGTTTAGCAAGTACACAGGTAATAAGAGAAGTAGGCGGGTGAATAACTTCCCTAACACCTGGGTCTATGATGCCTTTAAACTGTACAGCCCAAGTCATTTGAAAGCAGAGGCCCACTGTGAAATTAGAGTTGTGATAGAGTGATAGTACCAAGCAGCCCCACTGCCCCAATTTATTGAGAATGAGAAGATGTAGATGATTCCAAGATAGAAAAGTTAAAAACTACTTAAACAAGTACTAATATAGGAAAGGGAATAATAATAATTAATTGGAGGCAGAGAGCAGGTAGTAATGACGTGGCAGACATGGTTGCCAGCCGCAGCTCGATTCTCAATGATAATTGACTATTAATTACCATTTAACGTTCACAGCTCATTTTCACCTGTGAGTCATCCTCGTTCATCTCAGATTCTTTCATTTCATGATTCATATATTGCCCCCCTTTGACTGTTTTCTCTCACCCGCAATCTCGCTTTACCAAGCATCCTATCTATTATCATCAGTTTGTATAAAAGAGAGCTTGTAATTGAATTGATTCACTGTGAATTGTGTGATCTTGTGAGGAGGAGGGTGAGTGAGTGCAGAGTGCAAAGCAAGAAAACAAACTTACTTGGGAAACACCAAAGAGCTTTCACTCCTTAATTGGCCTTCACGTGCTCACATTTACTCTTATAAGTTACTATAAGGCATCCCAAACTACCCCTCTTTCTTCATCTCCCCAAAACGCCATGAGAAAAAGACGAAAAAGAGGCAACAAGACCCACCACACCTATCCTCTCTGCTGAAGCTGAGCCCATCATAGTAGCAGCTCATAATAATAAAGTACTAACTAAACAATCTCCCAGATTCAGAATCAGAGCAAATTCAGACACCACCCACAGTTATGTGTTACGTGGGCAAAGCAACAAAGATCTTCATCTTCATTCTCACCGTCCTCGTCGTCCTCGGCCTCGTCTTGGGATTCGGCCTTCTCCGCCGCGTCCACCATAGCTCCGTCAAATGCTCCGACTCCTCTTGCTTTTACCCTCCGTCTACCCCCTTCCTCACCCCCAATTTTGGCTTACCCACTCCTCCCTCTCCCAATTTTGGTTCCACCCAACCTAGCTCTCAGACTCCGCCTCCACCTTCTTCTTCTTCGTCGAACCCTAATCCACCGTCTCAGCCATCACCCCTCACCAATCCAACTCCGCCTCCGCCTCCGCCGCCGTTGTTGCAGTCGCCGCCGCCGCCGTCTCCATCAACTGATACTCCTCCTAGCGGGGCGGCCTCGCCTACGAGCCCGCCGAGCTCCATGGTAGTGAACTTAGGTCCTGCCCATACCTAGCTAGCTAGGTGTAGCTTCATTATGCGAGAATGAGTACGGGAGTCTTGAATTTTGAGCTTTGCATAGGAGAATGTGGATTGTTTAATTCCTCATTTTATTGATTTTTCCATGCCCATCTCCGTCTGTGATCTTAGCAAACATTCATATCCATTATTGCTTCTCAATCTGTGTGATGAGTGATGGTGACTCATGACTGATCCGCGATTTTATTTTTCTCTTCTCTTTCAAGAGATTATTGAATAGTGAGAGACAGAGGAATCTTTTCTCAGCTGGCCTCAATCCCCGGGAATTACTCAATTTATTACTCTCTGTTTTCTCAATTCCTTGTCCATTTCTTTCCTGATTAATTTTATGATTTGGATTGTAAAATTTAGCTGAACTGAAGTGAATTATGCCCTTTTTTTTTTTAACTGCAACCAGCGATGCTATATCTTAGTTTTTGTTTTACGGCGTATGGGCATCGGAATCTGATGGAATGGATCTGTACAGTGCCGTGGTATGGAACTATGGTCTATGGATCATCATGATCTTGTTTTTATTTATTTTTAAAATGCAACAGGCCCCCCTCTCTCCTTTCTTAATAATCAGTTGTTCGTTAAGCTTTGGATTTCAAGATTTGCTCATAAATATTTATTCTGAGATTCTAATTTGACGACAGACAATTTTTTTTTTTTGAACTGTGACGACAGACGACAATTGTTTAGGTTTTATTTTTTAGTGATTAAAATATTGACTTTTTTAACTTTATTAGAGAAAAGGAAAAAAAATTAAAATTTCCAACCTTCTTACCATTCGGACTAACTCTACCTTAATAAAGGTTTCAAGAGTTTGAATTCAGTAAAAGTGTAAAACACTACCTTTATTCTATTTCTTGAGCAATTAGTTATATTATATACTAGGGGCTTTGCGTGCCCTAACGGGCACGCAAATATATATGTAAAATAAATAAGAGTTCATAAAAAAAAATGAGGGACTAAATCGTTAACTCAGTTAAAAAGAATGGATCAAATAATAATTTTCCTCTTATTATTGATTTTGTACTATAGTTTTAAAATGTGGACAACCAGAAAGGGGTGGAGCCATATAATAGATATATATGGAGAATATTATTTTAAAAATTCGAGATCCTTTTTTTTTTTTTCCTTCGTGGGGTTGGGGCAAGTGTAATATAGTAACAGTCTCTATCACCGTATGACCTTTAACAGTCTTTGAAAGTAGTCTCTCATCCTTTCCTTTCGTCTTCACTCTTCATAATTATGTTATGGAGACTAATGTGTTATAATAACTTAAAGGGATAAATAGTTAAACAACTTTAGATTATTATGAGACACTTGTGGCGGTGAAAGATGGTGACTTATTCCACGAATCCTATTAGTACTCTGCTATTGTCAGCTACGTACCAAAGAATCTGCTCTTCCCAAATTTCCAGCCCCCTGCATCATTCTAATATATGGTACATTCGCATATCTCTGGTATAACTTATTATCTTGATAAATTGATTAATTACCTACTATTTATAAATTTAAAACTACTAACTTTTAAATCTGCAAGACTATACATTAATATAATTATTGTTATTATTTTTCTAAAACATCTTTTGTATGGATATATATATATATATGTATTCTGAAAATAAATCATGTATAAGTTATAACCTTAAGTCATGTGTCTTGTTGATCTGTTGAAGATTCCCGTTGAGACATCACATTCACAGATTTAGAGGAAGTAAAACCAGAAATCGTACAGTAATACTCCAGGGCCACCTGATTGGGGAAGATGCGGATCAGATCATGGCCTTACTAACCACTTTAGTGCGCCATTCTATTTTCATGATACATTCCATATTTTCTTCAGAGTTTAATATTGATTATTCTCTATAGTACTCTGTTCTGTTCTCTTCTGTTTAAGAGGTAAGATAGCATAATTCCACACCATAGCAATTGACAAGAACTAATCATTATTACAATGTGAATAACAACAACGTACATCAAGAAAGCTACTTTGACATTTTATTGATCAAACGGAATAAACGAATGGTTAAACCTTATTCAAGAACCAAATTGTATGAGAATATTATAGTTAACTAACGAAATTTAATTGTAGTATTTAAGAAATGGGTAAATCTCATAGTCCACAATGCAACTTCCTCCAACGATTCTTGCTCCTTGTTTGACATCACAGCAATTTGAAATAGGAAGTTGAGCGATTGCATCAATGAGACACTTGTTGCAGTCATAGGCAGAGAGGTCTCTGGTGCACTGAGTCAACCCATAAACTGTGACATTCAATTCTGGAACCTTAACCTCTCCACCTGCATACATCTT
>QANZ01010969.1:0-15094 GCA_003254925.1 Chamaecrista fasciculata
TTTTACACGTTTCCGCTGCCCTAGGCGCCCTAGAATTCCCAACAGGGGCTCCAGTTGTTGGTCACACTAATCACAGATGAAGGCGGCTTTCCAGAGAACCGTTGGGGGTCATGCCCCCTCAGGAAGAAATGAACGGCCAGCGGGTGCGGATGGCTTGGTTAACCAAGACATTTCGGGAGCTTCCGCCTAATCCCATGGAGGAGTAGTTGGTACAGTTCACGCGTGCGTATATACTACACTTGATAGGCGGATGGTTGATGCCTAACCATTCAAGGAATCTTGTACAGCTCATGTAGCTGCAGTTCCTCGAGGACCTTGACCAGTGCAGGCAATACGCTTGGGGTGCTACGGTATTAGCACACTTGTACCACCAAATGTGTCATGCCATTAATCCCGAGGCCAGGGAGATTAGTGATTGCCTAACTCTTCTTCAAGTTTGGGCTTGGGATCGACTCCCATCATTAGCTCCTTTTGGACCACCTATTGAAGATGAATATGAGACCGAAAACGTTCCACCTCCACCATTCGCATTTCAGTATGTGTTTAATTGTATATTTATTCTTTCCCTTCTATTAACATTATAATTTTTAGGGATGTTATACTAATGCTTTTCATTATGCATGTGGGGCAACGTACACCGTAACTTTAAACCACCGGGCCGAGCCACGTGGTGGTATCGCCGATGGTTTGATATGTCCCGTCAAATTGATGTATGTACAACAATATTAATATAATGTATACTTATAATTTTTAGTATATCATAATTACGATCTGTTTTTTCAGTTTGATTGGCAGCCTTATCGCATTGATGTTGTGAAGACGCTAATTCCATATTATTGTTTGGAGCATTCCGCCGTGTGGCATTCCGCCGTGTCCACTCCTTTGCATGCCTATTGTGGTGTAACACCAGGTTGATCGTGCGCTTCGACAATTCGAGATGGATCAACACTTTCTAGAAGCTCCAGTGAACTTAGACGCCATGGGCTTCCATGGTAGAGACCTCAGGGGTCGAGTAGACGTTGATTGGAATGTGCAATATCAACAATTTGTAACCTACTGGAACCAACGTTACGAGAGGGTCTTCCGTGTGGATCACCCGGCGAGGCCATTGACCAGAAATTCTGAATACTAGCAATGGTACAAAACAATTACGCGGCGATGGATGGACCCCGCTAGTGGATCAGACATTTATGTTGTAAATAAAACGTAATCAATTTATTATGTTCATGTATTTAAATACCATTGTTGTATAATCATTTTGTTTATGACTTGATACAGGTTAATGGACTTAGCAAGTTACGAGAAATCGTTCGAAATTCTGACTGCTATCCCAACTTTAGTGATCGAGTGGAAATCTTAGTTACAGATCGGATGGGGGCATTAGGTGAGCAGCATGCCCACATGCTGGAGGAACAAGTCCATGCACCCCTCAGACCACAGGTTCCTCCGGCAGAAATTGTTCCGTCTAGGCCACCACCCAAGAAAAAAAGTGGCGGCTAGGGTTTTTTTCCACACGACAGTCGAAAGAAAATATTTTCAATCAGCGGCCGCCAGCACATGAGGACCCTCGTAGACGTTCTTTCCATGTGCCGCCACCAGCTCACCAGGAACCACCAAGACACTCCTTTTGCCAGTCATCCACTGCACCTCAGGAGCAATCTCAGCATTTCTTTTCATGTTATGTTGGTCCTTCCTTAATTCACGTGCCCGGTTCTGGTCCTTCAACATCTCACGTGCCTAGTCCTTTGTCATCTCAAATGTCTGATTCTTCGACACTAAAGTATGGTATGCAGCAGACACTGATGTATGATATGCCAGAGTCGTCACAGGGGTGTTTTGTTACCCTGCCACCATTTCCTATGATGATGATGACTCCTTGTGTTTCGGGCTTTATGAGACAGTTTATGAATGCTCCCCTATTTTCTGAGGATGCTCATATTGAGAGATAGGTGCAGCCCTTTTCTCTACCGCAGTCACTATCAGGAGCGACGGATGAGAGACATTAAGGTAATCGGGGAGATGGTAAAGGTAAAGGTAAGGCAGTAGCCCATCCACGTAAAAATACTCCACGACAAGTCCAAGGTAAAACTTGCTACTTGTGCCTGGAGTGGCATTGGCCAGAGATGGGGCAGAGTTTGGTGCAGGGGTATTGCCAGGAAAGAGCAAGGGTAGGGGCAGCAGGAAGACGAGGAGGACGGGGAGGAGGAGGAGGAGGATGATTTTTTAGCTTAAATTTAATTGTTTTATTTTTAAATTTTAGGAAGTTTTGATTATATTTTTCATGTTTTACAATTTATATAATTAAAAGAATTATGATAACTATTCTTATATTTCTTAAATGATTTTATTGAAAAATTGTCTTTTAATATTTCTAATAATCTATTTTGTAAAAGTCATATAAATAGTTTGAATTTTTTTAAAATTCAACAAAGTTCATTTACTTTAATTTAATTAATTTGATTAAATAACATATTTTTAAAAATAATATTTTATTTAAATTAATTTTACTAGTTGCAATATTTAATTTATTTAATTTTATTAATAGACAAATTTTATACATATTAGTTTTTATTATTGAAATTTATTTGATAAATATTTTATATTTTTTAATTAACTTGTTTTAAATTTTACAATTATTCCTCACTTAATAATTTTTCTTTCAATTTCTTAAAATAGTATTTAAATTAAATCAATTTTATTAATCCTATTTTACAAAAAATAACCTTAACTTAATATTTAGAATATATACAAAAAAAAATTAATATTTACAAAAAAAATTGGAAAACTTNAAAAAAAAAACCCTTTATAATGATCAAACTATTAAAGGAATGTTTAATCCACCTTATCCACACACTCATCAACATTGTTATAAATCTTGTAAAAAAAGTACTGAACAAAATTAAGATCAAACCTTGGATCCAACACTGCAACATAGTAAAATAACAAATTGTACTCATTCTAATATTTTCTAAACTTACTAAGTTACAATGAACTGCTCAAAATCCACCCCCAACTATCCTGACTTTTGCGATCAAGTAATCAACATTTGTATAGTTCTATTGGGGGCATTAGGGGAGCATAGCTACATGCTAGAAGAATGAGTCAAAGCACCCATCGGACCAGAGGCACCTCAAGTAAATTGTTCAGAATCAGCCACCTCCGCCATGAAGAAATTGGCAGCATAGGTATTTTTTCACATGACAACCGAGAGCAATTTTTTTGATCAGCCGTTGTCAGCACATGAGCCGCCAAGACGTTCTTTCCTTGTGTTGTCAGCAGCTCACGAGGAACCACTGAGAAACTCCTTTTATGCGCCATTCACTACACCTGAGGAGCCATCTAGGCATTCTTCTCTGGTTATCTTTGTCCTTCCTCGTCTTACATACCTGGTCCTTCGTCCTCTTTCATACTTGGTCCTTCATTCTCTTTCATGCCTTGTCAGCCCGACATCATAAAGACATTGTCCCGACAATCGCATATGGATTATGCTGCACCTTCATCCTTTATGTAGTAGACATCGGTGCCTGATATCTAAGAGTCACCATATCCTATGATGAAGATGACCCCTCGTGCTCGTTCGAGTTTTATGAGACAATTTTTTAATACTTCCCTATTTCTTAAGTATGGTTAGATGTAGAGATAGGTGCATCCCTTTCTTCTACTGCAATCACTATCAAAAGAGGGAGATCGGGATGATGAGGTCCAGCTTCAACAGCAACGCCAGCTAAATGGGGGTCATCAAGGTAATCGAGGAGGTCGAGGTAAGGCAATAGACCAACCACATGAAAAACTTCTCCTAGAATGAAGAGGTATACAATGCGTCGTTTGCTTTGAGGGGGAGGATCAGGGGCAAGGGTAGGGGCAGCAACACGAGCAGGATCAGGAGGAGGAAGACAATGATGAGTTTTGTGATTAAATTTTATTATTTTTAAGATTCAACCAAGCTCATTAACTCTAATTTAATTAATTTTATTAAATAACATATTTGTAAAAATAGTATTTTATAATTGTTCAAATTAATTATTTTCTTACATTCAAACTAATTTTCAAACACTAAAATTATATTTAAATTCATATTATTAGTTGAGATATTTAATTTAACTAACTTTTTAAATATTAGTTTTCATTGTTCAAATTAACTTAAAAATAAATTATATTTCAACTTCCAAAATACCTTAAAATATTTTAACAAAACCCTAATCTCCCTTCAATAAAACCCTTAAAAATCCTAACATAACCTTAAGGATTTGTTTGGATTGGGTATTTAGGGGGAGAAGGGGAGGGGAGTGGAGAGAAAATTTAGATACCTCCTTGTTTGGAGTTAGGGGAGGAGATTATGGAGGATTTAAAAAAATCCTCCAAAATCTTTGTCTTTCATAATTTTGAAATACTCCAATTTGAAATATTTTGGGGATTTATAAAACAAAATGTCCTTCCTAAATTCACCCTTCTCAGCGCCTTACACTTCATTTTTCCATCTACAGCGTCCAATTCTGAATTTTGCCTTTTAATTACGACATGCTAATGCAGTATGGCATTATGTGCCTTTTAATTAATATATTTTATAAAAATGAATCTAAAAATTTTATAAAATTTAAATTAATATACTTCAATGAGATAAGACATTTTGCCATAGAATCTTACATTTTAATAAAAATAATACACTTCTCAAAATAACTTCTTAATGAATTATTTTAAAGCAAAAATACTAATTTCATTTCCAAACTTTATACTGACTGTCAATTTAGTCCCCAATCTTTTTTTGTTGTCAATTTTGTCCTTAATATTTCACAATTTCGTCAATTTTATCCTTTTCTCTTATTATAGTCAAATATTATCGACATAATCTACATGACTAATGATATATAATGTAAAATTGATAGAAAAAAACTTAAATCCTAACTCAGATTGAAAAACAAGATACAGTCTGTCGTTAATTTATTGAAAGAAGATAGTCAACGGATAAAAATGACAAAAATGTGAAACATTGGGAACGAAATTGACAAGACAAATTCAATAACAATCATTTTCATTAATGGCATCAACATCAACTTCATCATCACTATCTTCATCGGGTTGAGATCCACTACCAATATGGTTCAATATTAGTTGTTCATCTTCACCACCTAATCAAATAACAAATAAAACAAGAATAAATTTCACTAAATATAATTCTTCAAATTGAAAGACTTTTGTCTAACACTCATAATTTATAAAATATATTAACCTTCGTCAATTCTTGATTGTTGAACTTCATCAATTATTGGAGTTGCATTATTAGGTCTCAATGTTAAGATCCTCATCATTCAACTAGGTCAAGAGACTCATAATCAATATGATCATAAGATTTCTGCTTGTCTTACATCCTAAACAAAACAATAAGATTTCAAACAAACATTTAATAACAATAATGTTGAAGTCATTTATGATTTAATAACAAATCTTTACATACCTATTCCTCAATTGCAGATTATAACTAACAAAAACATGCTCACATAGCCTTTGATGTTCAAGTCTATTCCCCCTCTTTGTATGAATGCGATAAAAAAACACTCCAATTTTGTTCACATCCTGAAGATGATGATGTTTGGCTAAGAATATGAATTGCCAACTTTTGCAATATTGGAGCACTACCTCCAAACAGTTTCCACCATAGATCTACATAATTATCCAACCAAATAATATGTCAATAATCAATCATAAGTTCATAACTCAATTAAAAAATGTTTGAAATATCAATATTAGTACTTACTGGGTCGAGTTGTCTTTGTCACCTCTAAAACACTTTCTCTACTAAAAGTTTCTTTGCGTCCACAATATTGAGCAATCTCTTAAATGGCTTTCAACATGTCATGGAAAATGGATTTTACATCTAACACGTCAAGTAGTGATTCCATGATACTACTCTTCTCACAAAATTTTTCGTCATAGACCAAATCGGGATTCAAAAAATATTCTGATGCATGAAGATTATGCTTCATGTGCCTGTCCCATCGAGCCTCACTGATGTCTGTGTAAGGCTTGTACATGTTCTTCTTCCTTTTATACATGTCCTTAATTGAATTCTTTATCCTTTGCATACCTTTATAAACATAGCCCAAAGAAGGCTTTTCATCTGCATAAACAATTTTCAGCAAATGGATAATAGGAGCTGCAACTTTGATCGTAATTAAACAATCATTACAAAATTTACTATCCATTATGATAGCACTAACAACTTTATTGGCTGCTATCTTTGCTAACTTATGATTAGTGAAGTGTTTTTCTATAACCAATGTTTTCAAATCTTGCTTATGATAACAAAATGTTTTTCAATGTAATGAAAGTGGTAGCAAACCGAGTGGGTCTTGGACGCACAATTTCCTTCCAACCTTCCCTCTTTTGAAGCCACAAGAGAAAAATCATATGGTTGTACACTAAAACATTTATCTTGGAAGCCTTTGATGCAAGGTCCACCACATGAGGCATACTCCCAATATCCTCCAAGAGAAGATTTAAACAATGTGCAGCACAATGTGACCAGAAAATATGCTCATACTTTTCATGTATCAACTTACCAGCTGCTTCATAATTAGCGGCATTATAAGTCACTACATGAACAACATTAACAAGTCCAACCCACTCCATAACTTCACAAAAACAAATTAAATAAATTTCTCGCATCTTTTACCACATCGAAGGCATCAACAGATTTCACAAAATGATATACCTGCAGGACATGTCATGAAGGTATGATTGTACACCCACTTATAGCCATGTAAAGACAAAGGAGAATCCCAAAAGAAAAGGCTTAAAAATGAGTAGAGACTTTAAAAAAAAGAATACTCAAAACGACATGTCGTTTTGAGGGAGAAGGGCAAGATTTTCGCCCTCCAAAATGTTTTGGGTGTTTGGGTGGCGGATTTAAAGAAAAAAAAAAGAAGAAAAGAGTAGGAAGAGTGTAGAAACCCATATCTAATTTTGTGTAGCACCCGCTTTCCTTTAACCTGATTTGAAAATACTTAGGGATATTCATGGATAGGATATAGGTAGGGTACCTTGATCCTCGGACCTGGACCCGTAAAAAATTATCGTTCCCATACCCATGCGAGTATGAATATCAATCCCCATCTCCATATCCAATGGGTAATCGAATACCCAGGCTAGACCCAAACCCAAAGAAATTTAAATAAATAATTTTTTTAAAAAATATAAATATAATTTAATTAAAGCAATTTTATTTTTTTTTCATATTTTTATTAAATAGATAGCAAAGGGACTAAAAATAAAAGTTACAAATAATAATTTTATATATTTTTAAAATAAAAAGTAATTACATTATATATGTTTATATATATTTGTTAAAAAAAAATGAACATGATACTATAGCGGGTAGTGCCCGGGGTGGGTACTCTTATCCCTGGACCCAGACCCATACCCGCAATTTTAAATGGGTAAATCCCAATACCCGGACTCAAACCCAACGGGTAAAATTTACGGGTATCTAATGGTATTTTGATCATCACTAAAATTACTATTCATCTTCTTCTTCCTTCCATCTCACGTACCCGTCACAAAAGTGGAAACCAAGACCCGATCTTTGATCATTTTTAATGTGTGATTGAGTGAATCTTTCCTAATCAACTTCAAATCATTTCATTTAAACCCCAAATCAAGTCAAAATTGAAGAGATTTGCGATTGATTTTGAAAATCGATTTTCCAATCTTCATTAAAATGGTTGATACCCACAAATCTTTTCTTTCGTCTATAAATAGAGGATTCGATTTATGGTATGAAGCGCGAAAAATAGAGCTTTTTTCTCGGAGTTTTATACACAAAAATCAAACATTGGTGACGTTTAAAATTGTTCACGGTTTCTTTTTTTTTTTTCCTTATTTTTTCTTCTTCATCTCATTCATTTGGGTAGTCTTAGACCACTATAGGCTAGTTTTTGGGACTAGAGTGAAGGAACAATGGAGCTAGGCTCCAAAGGCGTTACGATCAACTGAAAATCCTTAGAGAAATGCAATTTTTATGTTCCGATAGGGACTAAAACAAATTTGTTTTCCAGATTTTGGATTGTTCTGCAATTTCGCTATGCTCCTCATCTTTTCATAAAATTACATTTTGACCCCAGAAACTTTTCATATAGTTTCATTTTAGTCCTTAGATATTTCATGTCCAGGGACCTACTTAGAAATTTTGGAAACTTGTGGGGGGTCAATTTATAATTTTAGCAGAAAGTGTTGATGTTCTTCTTCTTGCTCACTGTGCTTGTTATGCGAAATAGTATATATATAGACAAAAGACCTCTTGGTGCCCCTAACGTTTGGGGTCAATTTCAGTTATGCCCCCAATGTTTCACATTGTTGTCAATTATATCCTAACATCTAACTCCGTTAATTAGATTGACGGAAAAAGCTGATGTGTCAGCTGACTGGGCTAATGAAGGCCGTCATTGAACTCAGGAAGTCAAAAAACCTTTCCGACGAGCTTTTTCGGTGAGGTTCATCTTCTCCGGCGAACTTTTCACGAGATACACGGCGACACTACATAAACTCCTAATCCAAGGTTTTTTTACCTCAGAGTTCATAACTTAGATATTTTATGATAAAAATTAGACTAGTTTCTTAGTTTAATTCATCTTGTTAAAATAATAAGATTATTTGATTGTTACTTTTATCTCATAAAAATCATAAAATTAATAAATAAATAATTTTAGTCTCTTGAGGGAATATTCTCCGGATAGTATTTAAATCTTGTAGGTACACATGGAATCAAGGTACCTAACTTTCCCTTTTGTTAGCAGTAAAGTAAGGATTACAAGTAAGTCCTTCAACCCACCCACCTCCAAACTATCAAATTGTTGTTCTGAACTATGTAGACTTTGATCCTTAATTAGAGTACTAGGCCTTAGGTTTCAAAAACCTGAGTAAAGTCTAATTTTAATTCTTTCCTTTGTTTTTCTTTATTAAATTGTATGAATCCCTCATTGTGAATGCTTGTATGTTTTCATAATTTGTTTGGATTGCAATTTAATATCTTTTCATCAATGTTGAGCTTGAGGATGTTTAATGTATGTTTCAAAAATAAATTGTATATCTAGAATCTACTCATTACAACGGATCCAACAAAATACATTTTGTCAAGAAATTATATTTCTATAATTTTGTGTTTTTAATGATTATTTTGAAGATATTTAAATATTTCTGAAGGTTTTTAATAATTTCGGCCTCTTTTTCTTACATTAAAATTGTCTTTTTTCACTTAAAGTTGGTTAAAATTACGAAATAACTCGAAAAATATCAAGTTCTATTAGTTTTATAACATGGCATAATATAAAATAAAAATACTTACATAAAATTATGATATTACTTAATATTATTATAATCACTTTTTTTAAATATTCATGTTTTCTTAATTAAATAATATAAAACAATAGAACAAAATTTAAATATAAATCAAAATAAGGGCTATCTCCACTCTCTATTATCTAGTTCTTTTTCTGTTGTGAGGCCCTACCTACTTTTGTTTTAATGGGATACACTTATATGTGAGGATAACACCCCTAACACTGTTTAAAAACTCTTATGAGTATTGTCTCCCAATTTTACATCAATTTCAATTTCATTTTTAATATTTTTTTATAGTAATTCATTTTTAATATTTTATATTTTAATCAATTTTATTCTTTACTCTTATTTTAGCCAAATATGAAAAAACAAATTCTATGTGACTAATAACATATCATGTAAAATTAATAGAAAAAGAAACTCAAAAACTCATATTAGAAAATACGATGAAGTTTGTCGTTAATTTCATTAATTAAAGAGTATATTGTTCTTTAAGGACTAACAAATGTATTGTTTGATTCTTTCTAAGAGTATACTATGCATTTCAATCTTTTAGGGATCAAGTTATTGATGCTATAATCTTTTAGGACTAAATTATTAAATTACTCTAATATTTCAAACAAAAACCTCATGTCCTACATTTTTTTCGTGAAACCTCATGTCCTAACTTTAATTATTAAAATTCCTACTTTTTGAACTTATGCATAGTATAGCAGGCCTGTTTCCTATCATTAAGGGCCGAACTAATTCTTCAAAATCGAATATTGGGCTGGCTTGTTCTTTTGAGCCCGATGATCAAAACATTCTCCTTTTTTGCTAGGATGAAAATTTGGAGGGATATCTTTGTTATCCATCAGAATCTCTACTTATAAAAAAATATTTAGTACCAGATATAAAATATTGGATATGGTATAAGTATTAAAAAATTATAAATTATTGGATTTCAGGTATATGTCTGAAATGAATTAAGATATTTGATATTTCATACTCTATAATATAAACGTTTTATATATATATATATATATTGGTTTCTCAAGGTATCCCCAACCCGACAGGTCAAGGACTAATCCTCTGTGGATCTGTTTATATATATACTTTGTTATATTTTCTAATTATTAATTTTAATTATTGAATTTCTAATACCACATATCAAATATATCTAATTTTTTTATTAGGATATTCTATTATATATTCGTTATTTTTAGTGATTTCGGATATCGATTGAATGTTATATATCGAATAAGATACAAACCAATGAGGTTTGGCTCACTTGGTCACCTTCCGTCTATGACAATTGCATAGCTTGGGTTCGATTCCTGGTGATGCCTCATTTGGTGGGTTATCTGTAAGTGCCTCTGTAAGTGCTCTTTGAACCCGGAGGTCTGTCCTGACCCTAGACTGGAGCGTCATCCCCTCACTTAAATTTTATTTTACCAAAAAAAAAAGGTACAAGTATGAATATTAATTAAAGTAATGATATTAGGTAAAATGAAGATAGTGATTAAAATTGTCGAATACTTTATCTGTTGTCGTCTTTAATTTTTTGGGATCTTCTAATTGTGGGGCCTAGTGAGACCCACATTGGTGAATGATGTTTGAGAAATCTAAGAAGTGCACAAAAATTCGATGACCCGAATCGAATCAGCCGACCCGTTATTTTTCAAAATCGAACGACTTCAGAATCGGGTCAGACCGGGTCTTGGATTTCATCCCTTTGGACCCAGGGCGACCCAGGTGTCATTATTTTTTTATATTTTTAATATATATATATATATATCTTACTAATAATTATTTTTTTTATTATATAAAATAAATAATAGATTAATTTTTTATTAATTATATATTAAAAATTACATAAAATATAATCTTAACTTTAAATTAAATTGGTATATTATCAATAAATAAATTAAATTAAATTATCTTATAAATATAAATATTATTAAACTTATATAAAATTAATTTGTATCAATATATATGTGTTAAAAATATATAAAGAGTTTAAAATATTTTTTAAAAAAAATGGCTCGATAACCCTAGCCTAGCCCGGTCCAACAATAACTGGGTCAGGTCTTGAGTCAGTTTGAGACCCGGCCTAGTCCGAGGTTTGTGCACCCTAGAGAAATCCTAACATGCTTACTGGGGCGCGTGGTGCTGATATCATGTGGGGCCCATAGTGGGTTTTGGAAATTAAGTGGAAGAAGAGTATGGACTGTTTTGATAAGTTTTATAAGAATTGAAAGATAATATGGAATGATTTGTTGTAATTGACTAAGTGTAGATTTTTTGGTGTGTATGATTTGTAATCATGTAAGAAAGATATATGTAAAGAAATGATGAATGATAAGGGAATTAAAAGAAAGGATAAATTGTTTGACCTTGGTGTCCAATTATGCATTTGATTATGCTAGTTGGATAAATTGTATGAGAAAAGAAGAGTTATGTATGTGACTATAAATGAATGATTGGTAAAAGTTGATGATTGTGGTAAGTTAGTTGTGTACTTGCATACCTTTAAAGGATTTGGGATTGTATGCAAGTGAATATGCATGAAATGTGACATGTTGTGTATTCTTGATGGAAAGAATGAGAATGTATGATATGGAATTGTGAATAAATCTATGATGAATATAATTGAATATATGGATGATGATATGATGATAATTGGAAGAGTATTTGAGTAAAGTGGATAAATGTAATGAATGATATGTAATTGAAGAGAATGAGATTATTGAATTGTGAATTGTTATATGTGGTTATGAATAGTGGATGAAATGTGTTGAAATATGGTATGATGAACTTGTTTCATGATTCACTGAGGAAGTGATGAGTTCCTCCCCATTATTCGCGATGAATATTTGGGTAATGTCCTTTGGTGGATTCCATTGGATGGCCTAAGGTGGATTCCTTAGGTGACAGGCTGTTTGGTATTGTGCGCACATCGGGAGACGTTCCGGAAGCCTTGGTCGAGATGACCACTGTTATTTGATCATGACACGTTGTGCTGGCTTACCTATTATGGGGTATTTGGTTGACGCGATTTGTCACCACCAGCGTTATGATATTATGGATTATTATGTTGTGGTATTGATGTGCTGGTATTCCTGTATAGAGGTATGAAACCCTATATGGATGTAAGGGTTGACGCAATGTCCCCGCCAGCGTTGTGGTATGAATGCTTTATGGATAATGTATATGTGAATGAATGTGATATAGATGATGAATGATTATTATACTGTAGGATTATCTGATGTGCTGGATTACCTACTTTGAGGTATCGGTTGACTCGGCTGTCACCACCAGCTTCTTTGTTTATATAGATGTTGTGATGTAACATGTGGGTTATTATACAATGATGATCTAATGTTTTGACTATTAAATAAATGTTTAGTTTGTTAGTGAATATGTTTGATTCTGGATTGTGTTTGCATGTTAGAAATTCATGTTGTGAACTTGTGTTTGAAGTTTGTTGTTGAGTGGGGGATTGTGGTTCAAGTAGAGAGTTACAGCCCTACTGAGAATCTCCCCAGATTCTCACCCTACAACATCTCAGTGTGTGAGTGCAGGTTCTTAGTGTTGGAGATTGTGCCTTAGGGCCAATCATTTTATGTAAAATGTTATGAACATTTGGATTAATTTATAGAGATAAATTAATTTGTTATCATAATTAGCATGTTTACTATGATAGCATCCGTGATTAATTATGTGATAATTAATCTAAATCTGTCCCTGGTCGATTGTTTTCGTGGGAGCGAAAATGAACTAAGACCAGCATGACCTCGGTGCATAGAGATGCATGCACTAGATGCTGGAACGAGAGTCATGGTGCAGTTATGTAAAGGGTTACAAATTGCTGGACTGACCCGAAGAGTCCTGCATGGGTTTAGTCATCAGCTTGCCTCTCCTGTACGCCTGTCACGACGCCTTAGACTTGAGGTCATCATTATTCCGGCGTTGCAGTTGTCAGACTTTGGCCTAGTCTAACGTTGCCCGTAGCAGGGTAGCCATAAGGGCTAGGTACGGGTTTGGTTGATTGTCGTGCTGAGGAATGTGGATTGACCAAGATGGGATTTTGTCCCTCATTAAATGAGAGATATCTAACTGGCGCCCTCGATGAGTCTGTACAAGGAAAAGAGTGGCCACTCAGTATATTGGGACTTACTCAAGAAGATCGAGAAAGTTGTGGTTTGGATTATAGATGACATTCCTGTGCCTAATCCATGACCAAGATATCGTAGGACAATAGGGTCTATGACAAGGATGTACTAAGGTTAAGTCGGTTTTGGTAAAAACGATAACTCACGTGTTTTGGGTAGTCGGCTTGCTAGAGTCCGCTCACGACTTGTAAGTCATGAAGATGGTTTGCTGCCAACTTCACGTGAGGCCTGTTGGGTCACACATGAGCAGGATCAGGACACCGCTTAAAGGGACACGAATTAGGGTTAATTCGTGGGTCACTCGAGTGACACAATTTAAGACATAGCAAAATGTCTGGGACATTAAATCTTGTCTTAAATAATCTACAGTTGTAATATATTTAAATTTGTAGGACAGGCTTAAATATAATAATTGTTAAATAATTTATAGGGATTAATTTATTTACAATTATAATATTAGGGAATAATGAATCAGATAAGATTCCTAAAAGTTAGGAGATTATTGATTTATTAAATTCCCTAATATTAAGCATGAGGGTGGCGCCTCATAGGGCATTTAATTAATAGAAATGTTTTATTAATTAAAGTCATGAGTTTGAAATTCAAAAGATTTGATGAAGATTTCAAAAGATTTGAATCAAAGATATTAGGGTAATATCTTAACTCATAATCTTTGGAAAATCATGACTTCCTAATTGTTAGGAATGTTTTTGATTTATAAAATTATGAGAAAAATGGGAGCATATGGCGCATGGCATCTTGTGGGACCCAGGGAAGATTTGATCTTCCATTTGATTCCCTAAGATTACGATTTGAATTTAAATTGAAATATAAGTAATATTTTAATTGGGAATTCAATTCATGTAGTCATGATATTATGATTTTGGAATTATAATAATGCTCTAATTTTAAATAAAACCCTAGGGGCTAGGCGACTTGGCAAGGGTGACAATTCATTTGTGAAAAATTTGTTTTTCTTCCCTAGAGAGAGAAGAGAGCAAATCGCCACTTTCATCCCTAGTGAGAGGAAAAATCGATTTTGCCTAAGGTGTTAGGAAAATTCGATTTGCACCACCAAAATTAGGGTTTTGAGAGAAGAGAAGAAAAGAAAGAGTTCTTGCACCTTCCTTCTCCCCTTGCGCCACTTTTGCCTTTTGATTCAAGAAGGAGTTCTTGAATTCAAAACACTGTAGAACGAGTCCCTGGTTCTTTTGGAGAAAAGAACAGAAGGCTAGCACCTTGGTGCCCGGAAAATTGTTCGTGTGGATCACCGGTGGAGAAAGGACGCGTCACGTGGAGTTCTAGGAAACGCCCCGTATAACCAAACCGATTGGAACTCGTGAGGTATACCACTATCTTAACAGGTTTTAAATTCAACTAGCGGATCCGTTCGGGAATTCTTGGGCCTAGCGCATTAAAATTTTAATTTTGTATTTCTGCTTCCTCTGCGTTTTGTTGGAGATTGTGCCCTAGGGCCAATCATTTTATAGATATGTTGAGAACATATCAATTAATTTATGGAGATAAATTAATGGTTATCATATTATTAGCATGTTTACTATCATAACAATCCGTGATTAATTATGAGATAATTAATCTAAATTGTC
>QANZ01010997.1:0-10451 GCA_003254925.1 Chamaecrista fasciculata
GCGGAACAAGGCAATCGTGGGTGATTGCGTGTTGTGTCTGTAGGTGGGCGCCTAGAGACTGGAGATCGTGGGTGAGCTGGTTCGCAGCCCACGATCTCTCGTAACGTGGATTGCGGAGCAGGGTGATCGTGGGTGGCCACGTGTCATTTGGGGGACGGGCGCCATGACCCAGGATGGATCATGAACGCCCCTAAGTGTGTTTAGGGCGCCCGATTGGCTCGAGGGCGCTTCGCGAGGGCTGTTTAGGCGTACGCCCAAATAGTGATGTATCATAAGTGAATCAAGTTTCTGTTACTATTAATTATAGTTTTTTTTCATAATATTTATATAATCATATTTGTACTTTTGCAAGTTGAGGTCATAATGTAGACCTCTAAAGACCATACCCATCATTTTTGGTCCAATCAAGCCTGTGAAATCATGATATTGTTATAGCATTTCCAGTACTATGTGAGTACAAAAAAGGGTGCACTCTTAGCATTAAGAACTTATTTTTATGGTTGAACTGTTGAATGATCTACAAGAACTTTTTACCTTTGTAATATATGGTCAGACAGAAGCAAAAACTAAGTCATTGATTTTCTTTTTCCTTGTGTATTCTAAAATATTTTGTGGAAGCTAGTATTAGGGTTCAAGATGGGATACTGTGGGTTGATGTCAAATTGAGAAAACAGGGTGAGAAAAACCCCAGGAGAGAAAGAAGGGACCAAAAAATTATATAATTGAAAGATGATGGTATGTCATGTGTGCATAAATCTAACTCCTAAATTTCTGTTTATTCTGAGACTATACAGTATTCAAAAAGACGTTACATCATTTTTCGTTGGTGTACTAGTACTACAAATAATTCTTTACTATTTCTCCTGATGTTCTTAATATCTCTTGATAAATTTTACAATCAACAGGTATCTAGAAATATGAAGGTATACATACTTCTACGTAGTAGACATTTTTTTTTTTTTTAAAAATGCGATTCATTGCATTCTATTAAGGCATCAAAACATGATAAGAGAAAATCTCCGGCCAGAACTCTACCTTTTCATTTTTAAATACTTGGGCCTCATCATATTTTTTATTTTTATTTATTTATTTCCTCTCAAATTCATAATTTTAATTTTGATATATATCAGTGTGCATAGGCCATGCATAAATACATGAATGCAAGGTAATAATTGCTTTTACTTTTCATTATTACTTGGCTGTACATTCTAAAATGGTTGTACTTTTTACAAATTTCTTTTCTCTAGTTTTTATATTTCCTTTGCCTTTTCAATATAAATAAACCATTTATTAATACAGCAATGCAGCAGTGATATATGTCTGTGTGTGTGTAGATGCACGTAGTTGCTTTATATGATTTATGCAATTGTAGATTTACTGCTTTTTCACATGATGGCAGCAAAAGCTTGCTGTGGTCCTTTAATTTCTAATCCAAAATGAGGTTTCAATAAATATTTCTTCATCTGCTATAATTTCAGGAGAGGTCTTTTATGATGATGCTAGTGAAGATTTTTCTGGGACTCAACCAGTTGATGATGACGATAATTTCTACAACGGTATGCTGACCGTTAAGGATAGTTCTATCCACTGTCTGGGTAGTAGTTTTAGTGTATATTGTGAGAATCAAGAACAGACAACAGACATGTTTAACACACCTACTCCACCTTCTGGACCATACAAGAGAAGAAAATTAATGAAGTCCCCAGGTACTCGGGCTGGAGTTCATAACTATTCCCATGAAACCTCAGGAGGAGTTGATAACAATGACAAATATTGTGAGACATCTGGCTGTGTTTCTGATGTTCCAGTTGAAGCTACCCAGTATAATAAGGATGTTCTATTATTGTTTAGGTTTAATGACCATGACCTCCCATTTAAATTGAGGGAAGTGATAGTATCTGATCAATCTAGTGGGGGATCTACTGGAGCTTTTACTTTGGCCGTTGTGGTCTATCCTCTCTCTTGTTTGGAGCATTGGTACGTCATCATCTCTTTTGGGATTTTCCTACTGTCTGTAACTTCTTAGATTAGTCATTTATACACAAGGTCTTTGACTAATTACTTGCATATTCTTGTTTGCAAACTTTGCATTGTAATGCAGCTATTTATGTCTTCTATCCTGTAATTTGGATTCTCTGGGAAGTTATATATGCTCCTATTCGTCTGGTCTTTGCAACACTCAGGATTATAGAACTTATGCCTCATTTCCCAAGGAAACAGTGAACGTAAATTAAAAAAATATTCAAAGAAATTAATACAAAATGAAAATATATAACACCAGAAATTTTTTAAAAAATTCGAAGTGGATTTTAAGCAATCCTAAAGCATATTATTTTTAAAAATAATGATATAAGTTTTAAAAATATATTTAAAAGTTAAGAGCTAATCCACACTAAGGAAATAGCATAAGTATCAAACTTTCCTACTGTCCTAAAATAAATTCAGGGACCTTCTTGTCCTTTCTATACGACCATTATATATTTAGAATATATCTATTGATGGTGTTACTCAATGGTATGTGTCACAATTTAGTAATGTTGATAACCATGAGCTATTGGAGGATGATCAAGTTCGTCTTCTACCTGCATATCGTAAAATACAAGAGGCTGATCAATAACGTATTGTAAAGGTTTTAGAGCTGGAAAAAGGAGTTCAGCCTGGACAGCTACCCTTCATTGAAAAAGATGTTAGGAATTTTGTACTACACCGTGAAACCCATAATTTCCACATAAAGTTCAACACACCTAGTTCTACAGAGAAGGAACTGCATATACCAGAAAGGCCAATATCCGGTATTTAACATCATAGATTAGAATTAGATAATAAAAAATGGTTGTAGAATTAATTGGTTGACATTGTTGGGCTTAGTCATTGAAAGTCCCACATCGGTTGGGAAAAACATTGAGGGGGTGTGAGGCTTGTATAAATATGAGTGAGATATGAGCTTCTAAGGCACCACAACTTACATAGAAATCCTAATGGGTGTATTGGGGTTTGGGTAGTTGTGAGTCAATTTTGAGAGAGGGTTTGCAATTTTCTCCAGTCAAATATTGTATTGAGGAGGGTTTGTAATTTTTCCGTGCAAAAATTACAAATAGTGAATTTTGTCCCAGAGGGGGCCGTGGAGTAGGTCTTGAGGCACCGAACCACGTTAAAGATTTGTGTTCGTTTCTCCGTTTCCTCTTCCTTTATTTCTTGTGTGGGTTGCGCTTCCGCCCAACAAGTGGTATCAGAGCTGTGGTTGAAGTCCAGGGAGGAAGAAGGGAGAGGAAGGAGCAAGTGGGTCAGCCAATCAGCAGAAGGTTCCGGCACTGCAACCTCAAGAGAGGTTGGTTCAGTCTAGCTTTTGATTTTAATTCCAGTTTTGAAGTTAGTTTTCTGGAATTTGGAGTGGTTGTCTGTTAGACTGTTTGTGGTTGTTGGTTGCTTGTGGTGCTGGTTATTGACTGTCTGTTTTGTGGTGTTGGTTATTGGTTGTCTGTTGGTATGATGATGACCGTGAGGTTTTAAAGTTCCGTTATTTGATGGGAGAGCGGACTTTATGTTGTGGCGATGCATGATTTAGGACTATTTGGTTGGAGGGTCTGAATATGCAGTGTATGATGAGTAATGGAGAGGGATATGTGTGTGCAATGAGGAGAGGTTGTGCAAGTGATGAGATGTTACGTTGGCAACGAAGAGGTGCTGCACAAGCAAGAAGAGATGTCATGCAGGTGAAGAGATACCGTGCTGACGATGCTATGCAAACGACGAGGAGATGCCACGTACGTGATGAGAGGATACTGTGTTGGTGACGAGGAGATGCTGCACAAGCAAGAAGAGATGTCGTGCTGACGATGCTGTGCAAGCGACGAGGAGATGCCACACAGATTATTTGAGGGAGGACTACAGTGTTCTCGGAGATGGAAATCAGAAAGCTGAGTATGTAGAGAGGTCAGTTTTTCTGATAGAGTTTGATTATGTGGGACTTTGAATGGAGGGAGGATTTGTTGGGCTTAGTCATTGAAAGTCCCACATCGGTTGGGAAAAACATTGAGGGGGTGTGAGGCTTGTATAAATATGAGTGAGATATGAGCTTCTAAGGCACCACAACTTACATAGAAATCCTAATGGGTGTATTGGGGTTTGGGTAGTTGTGAGTCAATTTTGAGAGAGGGTTTGCAATTTTCTCCAGTCAAATATTGTATTGAGGAGGGTTTGTAATTTTTCCGTGCAAAAATTACAAATAGTGAATTTTGTCCCAGAGGGGGCCGTGGAGTAGGTCTTGAGGCACCGAACCACGTTAAAGATTTGTGTTCGTTTCTCCGTTTCCTCTTCCTTTATTTCTTGTGTGGGTTGCGCTTCCGCCCAACAGACATTTATCATTATTTAGAATTAAATTGTGGTCTCTCGTATAAGAAGATGGAGGATTACATGATCAATGTTGCTGAATCCAATAAAATTAGGAAAACGGATCCGCTACAGTAGAGATTCTCTGAGGTATGTGAATTATTTGATTTGGACGTTCTGGTCATTCTAATGGACGGTCCAAATTAATAATTTACATACTTCAAAAGATTCGCTGAAACTAGATATTCAATATTGGTTGTATGTTTTAATGTCATCCCTGTTTCTTTTTTTTTCTAAGGCTATCGTTTTTCTTTTTGTTGTGTTTTTTCCTTGTTAAAAAAATTGTAAATTGGTTCGCATGTTGTTGTTTCTATGATTCTTTAGAGGTTTGACTGTTTTGTACAAGTAAATACTTAGATGTATTTGTTGGACATCTTTTCTTCTATGCCATGTTATTTCAAATTCATTCGTGATGTAGCAGTTATATGCTGGGTTTAGTTTCATTTGTTTATTTACTTGCATTTCCAAACAGTTCTAGACAGTAAGAAACAATTATTTAAATGATAAAACTTAAGAATCCTTCTGGTATGACTGTCTTTGTTGCTTTTTTTTTTTCATATACAAGTTACATCTTTTTAAAGTTCAGATGGAGGGGCCAATCAGCCTGATGCCGGCTGTAATCATGATGAGTTCCTTCCCTGATGTTATGCGGCTTCACAGGCACAATCTTATTCACAAATCTGTAAGGCCAGCAGTGATCATCTGGTGCTAGTTAAGTTTTGATCTGACCATATTTCATCATGTATTTTAGGGACATTTTAGGGCATTTTATATTCATTTGGGATTCATTTGCATGCCTTTATGTCCTTTTATGATGAAATATAATGCCTTGAGGTTTGATGATTATTTGGACTATTTTGTGATTAATTGAGTGATTTTCTCGGGTTTAATCTTTATTACTTGATTGATCCTCTTTATCCTGAGAGTTCACTTAGTTTCTCGATGTTCTTGATAGGTTTTAATGAAGTCCAAAGTGCTGAATTACTTCGAGGAAGGCTCAAGGATGTTTGGAGACGAGTTAGGGACCAAACTGAAAACGAACTCAAGTTGCTGGAAAAACTGCCTCCGGAACCGCCGCCATGCATAGCCGCGGCGGGTCCGCTGCGAGTCTCTCTGGAAAACCCGCCGCCGGAACCGCCGCCATGCACAGCCGCGGCGGGTTCGCGAAAACTTATAATTATGCAGGCCCAAGCCCGATTTTGATGATTCTGATCTGACCTAGATTTCTTGGGAATGAGCCGAAATTTACACATATGAGAGGGTTTTAGGTCATTTAAGAGAGGAGGAACCCTAGAGACACACTGGACACCATCTCCTTCATCCCCTCTCTTCTCCCACCTTCATCCATGGCTATTTTGGAGGCTAGGAGGCTTGTTGAAGCCGAATCTCTCTCCATGAGCAGCTAGATTCCACACCCATAAGAGGATTGGAGGAGGCCCGAGCTTGGTTCTAGACTTAGGGGGTTTTACTTGACTCTTTTCATCATTTTATATTAGGGTTTGAGTTTTTCTTGGTTAGAGAACTTGTAATTCTGATATTGATTATGAATTTGAGATTGAATTTTGGATTCTGATATGTATTGATTATTCTTGTCTTGATTATGATCCGTTCGGATACGTTGTAGTTGGTTTGACTAATAATTGGGATAAGTTTCTCTTTGATAACTTAGTCTGAGTTAAAGAGTTGCCTGAATTCTTGATTTTATCTCGCCATTAGCTTCATTGAAGTGATTATCTTGGTTATGTTTATAATTGAGTTAATTGCTATGTTTAACGGTAGTGGACAACTTTAGTAAATGGTTTGTAAAGTAATTACTCTAATCTTTATAAGCTAGGAAGGCCGAATTCAATTCCTCTGTTGAGTGTTTTCATCAATAAGTGTCTTATCTATCTTTATCGCTTTTGTTTATCTTTTGCTTATTAATCAAAAACCCCAAAAATATTATTGTTTTATTTAATTATTGTTTTAGGTCTTAGACAAACAATCAAAGAACAAATTTTTTTCGCTTTTACCCGATTAGTGATAACTTGGTATCGTTTACCATTAAACCTTGCACAAAAGTTCTTCGAGAGATCGACTCGGATTGCACCACTATAGTGCATTAATTCCGATATTTTTGGCCACCTAACGACGGGTGCGGTCAAGTTTGAAGGTGATATGCCTCAGTAGGGTTTCCAAAAGCATGAGCTCTGGTCCTGGTAAACATGGTATGTCTTGCTTTTTCTCCATATCCACTCCGCTATAGACAACTCTTCTGTAACTCGAGACTTGCTCTGAATACATCTGCTGTATTGCTCGTCCTTCCATCCAATAAACCTCTTCTCTTCAAACCCCAGGCCCAGACCTGCCACTATATTATATCAACTTCTCATTTATCTCAGAACCAGATCAAACTTCCACCCGCTTCATCTCATATTTCACCTTTGAATTTGGAAAATTATGAGTTACTTGTTCATCATTACAAAACTTCTTGTTACTTAAAAGATGCCCATAGACTTCATTCACAGATCTACAAAACCGGGTTTGCCAATGATGTCTTCTTGTGCAATACTCTTATTAACATTTATGTTAGAATTGGTAATTTAGTTTCTTCACAGAGGTTGTTTGATGAAATGCCACAAAAGAACCATGTTTCTTGGGCTTGCTTAGTTTCCGGCTATACCCAAAATGGAAAACCTGATGAGGCATGCATGCTATTCAAAGGGATGATTTGTGCTGGCCTCTTACCAAACCACTATGCTATTGGTAGTGTTCTCTGAGCATGCCAAGTGTGTGGTCCTTCTAGGCTTATACTTGGAATGCAAATTCATGGGTTAATTTCCAAATCACACTACGCATCAGACATGGTTTTGTCTAATGTGCTGATGTCCATGTATGCAAATTGTTTGGGTTCAATTGATGATGCTCGCCGTGTTTTTAATGAAATACAAATTAAAATTTCTATATCATGGAATTCAATCATTTCAGTTTATTGCCATAGGGGAGACCCAGTTTATACCTTTGAGCTCTTTTCAAGCATGCAGAGGGAAAATATTTCCTTGAGGCCTAATGAATATACTTTTGGTAGCTTGGTAACTGCAGCATGCTCTCTGGTTGACTGCGAATTGAGTTTGCTTGTGCAGATATTAGCCAGGATTGAGAAATCTGGATTCTTACAAGATTTATATGTTGGTAGTTCACTGGTCAGTGGATTTGCAAGGTTTGGATTAATAAGTTTTGCTAAAATGATTTTTGAGCAGATGTGTGAGAGGAATGTCGTATCCATGAATGGATTAATGGTTGGATTGGTGAGGCAGCACCAGGGTGAAGAAGCAGCCGAGGTATTCAGGGAGATGAATAATTTAGTTGAACTAAACATTGATTCTTATACGGTTCTTTTAAGTGCTTTTCCTAAATTTTCTAATTTAAAGGAAGGGAAGATAAAGGGTAAAGAGGTTCACGCTTACCTGCTTCGAAATGGCTTGTTTGATGTCTGGGTTTCAGTTGGAAATGCACTTGTCAATATGTATGCAAAATGTAGTGTTATTGATTATGCTTGCACCGTTTTCCATCTCATAGCTGATAAAGATCTTGTCTCTTGGAACTCTATTATCTCTGGCCTAGACCAGAATGAGCGGTTTGAAGAAGCAGTTGCTACTTTCCATACCATGAGGAGAAGTGGACTGAAGCCCTCAAATTTCTCAGTTATTAGTACTTTGAGTTCGTGTGCAAGTTTGGGCTGGACCATTTTAGGGCAACAAATTCATGCTGAAGGGATCAAATGGGGACTTGATTCTGATGTTTCAGTTTCAAATACACTTCTTGCATTATATGCTGAAACTGGTAATCTCAATGAATGCCAGAAAGTTTTCTCTCTGATGCCAGATTATGATCTAGTCTCTTGGAATTCTTTAATTGGAGCACTAGCAAGTTCAGAAGCATCAATTGTACATGCCATAAAATGTTTTCAGAAGATGATGCAAACTGTGTGGAGGCTTAGTACAGTGACATTTATAAATGTTTTAGCAGCTGTTTCTTCTCTTTCACTTCTTGAACTGGGCCGTCAAATGCATGGTTTGATCTTAAAACACTGTTTCTGATGACAGTGCCATTGAGAATACTCTTCTAGCTTGCTATGGTAAGTGTGGTCGGATGGATGACTGTGAGAAGATCTTTGATAGAATGTCTGAGAGAAGAGATGATGTCAGTTGGAATTCCATGAAGCTACATACACTGTGGAGACTTTCTTCTGTGTTACAATATGGACATATCATCTAGCATGCTTCTTTCAGATGACAGTGGAAACTTAGTTACCCTGTTCAAGTTCTATTACTAAGGAAATTTGCTTTTAGTTGCGAGAAAAAAAAAAGAGAGCTGGGTCTTATATTGTAGGCAAAATGATATTAACTTTGTCTCTTGTTAAACTTGGTCTGATCCAAAATTGTTGCGGGTAAACGTGTAGGGATATTGTCTTTGCGGTTTGGTAAATTGACATGGTTATGTGGTTTAGATTCCTTGTCTTTGCGGTTATTTTAAAATTTATTCAGACTGTACTGCTGCTGGGAGTAGACCTGTCTGTACTAACTTCATTCTGTAAAGTTATGATTTTATTTTGATCTGTGTCCTTTGATTTAGGTATTTGTAATTTACTGCTTAATTCTGGACCAATTGTGATATAGTATGCAAATTTGACCTTTTTTCATAGTTGATGTGATTACTCTGCGAAGCTTAAGATCTGTAAAAGTAAGAATCACATATGCAAATATTTAGAGAGCTAACAGAGAAAAAAATAGAGGATATGATATTTTTCTTTTCTACTTGTGTTTAGAAGAAAGTTGAAATATTGGTTTTTAGTGCATATGTAGCCTATTTTTTCTGGTTATGCACTGTTAGTTTTGTTTGCTGGTTGGGGAGGGGATTTTTTTTTTTCTTCAAAATATGACCTGCCCAATCTTGTTTTTTGGCAGATTTATGTACTGTAAAGTAGATTTGTTTGTTAGATTACATTTGTGATGTTTCAGCCTATGAGTTTTCACTTGTAGATATTTAGCACTTAGGTTTAGCTCATCACGCATGAAATGTAGTTTTCATATACTTAAACTAGCTGATAATTTGTAATCCATGAAGCTACATTTTATATGCTTTTTCCAGTGTCTAATCCAAAATTTAGCTCGATTACTTGTTTCAGCAACATTCCATGAAACCCATTGATGCATAACATGACACTAATCTACCAAACTTTTCAGAGACAAGACGATGGTGGTAGAATGCTAAAAGCACAAGGGAAAGACATGCTAAGTTGATTTGGAGTGTTTTCTTTTTGGTATGCTACATATCTCTTTTACTCCTCGGCTGTCTGTCAGTTTTATGTAGTAATATTATAATATTAATTTCCTGTAGCTTCTCACACATTATAATTACTATTTAGAGGGGCCCATTTTGACAACTTTTTTTTTCAAATAAATTTCTTTTTGGGGTATCTTGAGGGGGTGGGAAATCATTTGTCCACTTCTTGTTCTACCCATTCTCCTCAGTCCTTGCAACATTGTTTTTATCTAAGGTGCTTAGAAGCCTATTGCAGCCTGTTTTATTTACCAAATTTGGTTTGTGACCTTATATTGAATCCATTTCCTACTATTAGAGAATAGAATGCGATTGTGTAGTCACACTCCTTTTTCAGTTCATTTATGGTTAATTATCAATCAACAAAGCTTGTATTGATAAAAGTTATAGCACAGCAGAAGAGAAAGGAGTACAAAGGTTTAACTTTGGACAGGATAACCAACAATAGATTTCCCAGCTAGAAGGAGAACTGAATCCCAAGTGCAAATGGTAAATTGCTTATAATCAATGATGACAATCCTGATGCCTTGTTGGTGGACTCAAACCGGAAAGGTATTAATCTACTTTACACTCAAGTGCCAAATTTTCCCCCAGCTAACATGGAGAAAGAGGCTATGTAAGAAAAATGAAATAATCGCTATCTATATTCCTGGTTCTTAATTAATTGGAAGGCAATCAAATCTATTATAATATGTAAAAGCATATTATTTTTAAAAATAATGATATAAGTTTTAAAAATA
>QANZ01011003.1:8709-67230 GCA_003254925.1 Chamaecrista fasciculata
AATATTGTAAATTTTTTGTTTAATTAAATTAATATAAATTCTCTATATATATATATAAATAAGAGTGTGTGTGGGGTGTGTGAAAGAGAGAGAGAGAGGTGTATGTGTGTGAGAGAGAGAAAGAGAAAAAGTGTCTGAGTGGAAAAGAGAAAAAAAATGATGAGAAGTGATAGATAGAGAGAGAAAATTATAAGTGTAATAAATGAGGGTATGTAAAATTACTATTTTGTCTATTTTTTTTTTATTTGTATTAAAGTATAGGTAATTATAGGTGTATAAGTAGGGATAGATTAGTAATTGTAAGAGAAAATAGATGATGTTGTGAATGAGATGATGATGTGGATGAGATGAGATGAGATGAGATGGAGATTTAAAAAAAACACCTAACCAGTACTATTCATCCAATCCTAAGATGAGATGATGATTTAATGAGATGAAATTAAGATTTGGTGTTTCCCAAACACCCCCTAAATTAACTACCATTTGAAATGGCAAACTTATGCATAGTTAATTCCTGCCTTTGGCACGTGCGTGCGTTACCGTAATGACTACCTACCGTACACGCCATACCAAGCATTCATTCGTTTAAGCCTGAAAATGTGAAAACTGAAATGGGGTTTACGACACCCTAGTCAACGAGTCAAACATCACGTGACCCTGTGAGAGATTTGGGAATCGAAACAACAATGCGATGCTTAATTCTGCTCTAAACTTCTCTAATCACCAATAATCCAACTTCGATTTTCATGCAATCGCTCTGTGTTTGAGTGAAAATCGCTCAAATGCACAGCGAAAATGGCATCCTGCGCCGTCGAAGGAGGCTGTCCCAGTGATTATGTAGCCGTCGCCTTTTCTATTCTCTCCTTTCTTCTGTAAGTTCCTCTCGCTCTGCTTTTTTGCTTTTCAATCGAATCGATTTGGCCCCAAACTTCACATGAAATAATTGCAAAACCTGAATTGTGTTATATGCTGTTGTCGTTGGTTTGGGAAAGTCATTTGGCGATGGTAGTCATTAAATACTCTAATGATTTATGTGATTCAAATCTAGGGCAATGTTGTGGTCTTTCTAAAACATAATTTCATGAATTTGGTATTTTTGGCTTCAATCTTTCAGGCTTCTCTCATGGTCAATATTTCCCTGTCTAGTTGACAAGGTGCCTCGTACTAAAGGCAGCAGTTTCTGGATTCCAGTCATTCAAGTTGTTGCTAGCTTCATCCTTCTGCTTTCAACTATGGTAGACTGAAAATTCTGAGTCTATGTTCTTTTAAACTTTTTGTGATTACTAATTTTTCCAGTTATCAGCTGACTATTGCACCAGTTGGTTTCATGTTTAACCTGTTTTTAATTTTTGTGAAGATGTTTGTCAATGTATTGAAATTCAAAAGGAGCTATTGGTGGCAATCTTGTTATGTTTGGGCAGGTAATGCAATCTATTTTCATCTTTGATGACTCGGTTGTAATTGCTACTACTAAGAACTTGATGTTTCTGTTTACTTTCAGTTTGGGGGGAAGGTCCATTAGGCTTTGGTTTGCTGCTGAGCTGTCGCATAACACAGGCCATCCAACTATATTTTATCTTTGTCAAGTAAGTAAAGACTTATTGATGCTATAAGGTGACACGATTGAATGGACTTCATGACTATAACCTAGGGGCCTTTTTCTATATCATTACTTCTTAACCTTCCAAGCGATCAGCTCATTCAGATATGACCATCTCCTTTATTTCTTGCTTAAGCTTATCAAAAGGCATTTAGTCTGTATTTTACCGGGGACACACCAAATGACTTGCCAATATTATCTTTTATTGTGCATCTCTTACTGGTTTTGATTATGGAACTATGTTTCAGCTGAAATCAAGGGTCCTCATGAAATTTTTTTTGCAGTCTATATTATTTTATAAGCATTATTAATGAAACAAACGGGCACTTGGCTTAGTATTCCACAAATTTTACTGATTGGGTTAGGCTTGTGTATTTTCTATAGTGCTATTATCTGGTAGGCATTGTAGATCAAAAGAAATTGGCACTTGGGCCTTGGCCTAGTACATCATGAAGTTCAGATTCACTTTTTTAGTAGTTTATTATTTATACACTACACTGGAAGTAGTGCTAAAGAAGTTGTGATATGTTTATACCTTGTGTCTAGGAATTTACTTTGTTTATTGCTACTTCAGGAGGCGCTTACCACTTGTCAAATCATATTTTCTTCTTCCACTTATTCTACTTCCTTGGATTGCTGGTGCTGCTTGTAAGAATCTATTTGTTTCTTTTTATTTAATTAGTCAATGTTAAGATAGTAGCCATAAGTCTTTCTAGATTGTTCTATGGTTTTCACACTTTTTTTTATCTCTTATTATCCAAATTTTCTGAAATTTCAAGCTTTTGCTATACTTTGTCTTCTTTGGTTCTTCCATTTTCAAGTGTTTTTTAAGATAAACTCTTTCCAGTTTCTGTAGATTTGATGTTTCCAAGATATTCCTAATCGCTTGTGGTAATTTTGGCATCAATAACTGAAATAGTCACAATGGTCCCACCCGACTTTTTCCTTGATCATTTGATTTATTTCCTGGAAGTATATTTAACTGGATTGTTCATTTATGGTCTAGTTATCCATACGAAGAAGCCTCTAAACTTTCGCTGTCACATGAGGGTTCAATGGACCGTCCCAGTTGTATGTCTTCATGCATTATATGTAGCCACTTTGCTTGGAGTTACAGGAGCTGTTCGTCATATAGACTTCAGATTTGATGAACTCAGAGATCTCTGGCGGGGAATTCTTGTATCAGTTTTGTCCATTGGTACACTTTTGCCTAGGTTTTGTATGAGACTCTGTAATTTTCTTTATTTTTGTATAGGATGCCAACCAATTGCATTGTTTTGGTTACAAATTAAAAATACTTTTGAAAATAATAATCAGTGAACATTTTTTAAAATATTTAAAATGATTGATTTCAGGTATTAATAAAAAAATTCTATGGATGAATTACATTGATCAATACTCGGTATAAATTTATATTAGTTATTATACTTAGGGTACTAGTTTGCAATAGACCTTTTTTAATTGAGGTTTAAACCCATCATGGTCAACTAGTTGAGTAAATGATATAATGTGGAAGCACCTGCTCCTTGATCCCTAAACATTTATGGTATATCAAAACATATATTTCTCATTGTGTCCAAAGACAAGGTACAGAGACTGACATGATGAACAGTGTAAAAAAACATCAGAGACTGACTTGAGTGACCGTCAAAGTAATGTTTTTTACAATTTGGAATATAGATTACCTTTGGTTGCCTTAAATGTCTGTCTGCTTTTTTTCTCCCAGTTGTGTGGGTTGCTGCTTACATACTGAATGAAATTCATGATGATGTCTCATGGCTTCAAGTTGCTTCCCGGTTTCTGCTTTTAGTTATGGTATGATTTACTACTACTTACGTTACATAACTAGCATAACACTGCCATAGCTGACATTGTTAGTTATTTAAGATAAAAATTAGTCATCACTTTCTGAATCTTGTATTCACTTTCAGCTCATATTGGATTTTTATTTAACAGGCTAGCATACTTGTAATGGCTTTTTTTTCTATATCAACTTCACAACCGTTGCTAGCACAATTCAGCTTGAGGCGGAGGGAATCCAGGGAGTTTCGCACGATGGGTCAGGCACTTGGCATACCTGATAGTGGGTTATTAGCACAAAATGAACCAATTTCTGCAATAGATACTAATGAACCATTGGATAAGCTTCTCCTGAACAAGAGATTTCGGCAGTCCTTCATGGCATTCGCTGATAGGTTAAAAATCCTTCTTTGTGTTCCTGATTGTTGGTATACATTTTACCAAAATGGCAGTTCTCTACTTCTCTCTTCCATTTCTTGATGGACATTTGACAGCCAGATTCTTTGAGAGAAAAGTATTCTAGGTGCAATGGGTGACTTTTCAATTTGCCGACTGATGACAAATGCTAAATTTGCACATAAGAATTTAAGTAGACATAAATGACTTCTTTGTCTATAGTTATACCAGTACCAGGAAATTTTGGACGCAAAAACATTAAATGGAAGATTTTTCAGTTTTCTTTTAGCTTTTACTTTACACTTCTGCTCAATTTTTTAACAGTTGCTTGGCTGGGGAAAGTGTGCACTTCTTTGATGAAGTACATGAGCTTAGCAAAATACCTGAGGTTGACTCTGTGGGAAGGATCTATATGGCACGGCATATTATTGAGAAGTACATAGCTTCAGGTTTATAACTGAAACACTCCTTCTTTTGTGTATTCATTTCTTATTCATTCATTTGTCAATTGTCATGTGTCTTCACTAGTCTATGAACATGGGGCATTTGATTTAAACTTGATTATATGCCTCAGCTATTGAACGCCCTCTTTCCCATCCATAAACAAGATGATACTTGAATTGAAAGTATGAAAAGGCTTGTAACACTAGGAAATCATGTCTTGCAAGCGTTCCAATAATTTTTGACTGATTTTCTCCTGAATGTGATTGTGCAGGTGCAGTAATGGAGGTGAACATTTCTCATCGAAGCCGGCAAGAAATTTTGACGACATCCAATCTTGCACGTCCTGATCTCTTCCGTAATGCAATAAATGAGATAATGCAGCTGATTAAAACTGTAAGCCAAGTTTTTTAATGGCTAAAATGCACATGACCCCCCTGAACTTTAGGTCGTGTGTTTTACACCCCCCAACTTTAAAATTGCATAAAATAGTCCCTAAATTTTTTATTATGTGCAAGTGACCCCCATTAGGGACTGTTTCATACAATTTTAAAGTTGAGGGGAGTAAAATGCACCTGACCCAAAGTTCAAGGGGGTCATGTGCATTTTAACCTCATTTAATTTGAAACAATTTGGCTGCAGATTAACTAGCAAGCAAGAGTTGTTTTAAATTTTAGTCCTAATAATGTTATTGTTCCCTCAGAATTTGGCAAGAGATTACTGGTCATCAATGTTCTTCATGAAGTTTCGGGAAGAATCGCACAAGAGATCGGACAGCCACGAGGTTGAGCTGGCATCGGGATGGAATTTCTCGCCCAGGTTGAGTTCTGTGCATGGTGCAGATGATCCTTTTCAGCAGGACCATCTTCTCAAGAGTTCTTCTGGTCGTAGCCATGATTGACATGAATCAATCACACACAACAAGTGAGTGACCATACTGTTATTCTGGTTTAATAGGAACTTAGGAATACACATTCACACGAGTTTCACAGTAGAAAAGTTATTAGCTCTGGTATTTTTCTCATAGCGTATATAATTTGACGAGCATCGGCCATTTTAGATGAAAGAATGAAGAAGAGAAGTGATGTCATAACTCAGTCATAAGTAATGCTGTAATGGTATGTTATATAAACTTAATTGTATGTTTATCAACATCTGTACAGATAGGACCACGTACGTTGACATCATCTTAATGTTATATGCTTCTAATGTCTTCACTCTGATTGTTCAACCTTGGAGTACTTTTGAGTTGAATAATATCATCTTCATACAGCTTAATCCGCTTAAATTTTTCGCCGGACCAATAAGTAAGGTTTCTATAACCACTGTCCTAATAAATACACACAAGTTAATAGGTCAATATTTAAAAGTCTACATTTTTTAGTCTTTGAAAGCCGTGAAGTAAATGCATTGCAATGTGTAAAAATGAGTTTAAAAATAAGTTGTATTTACTTCAAAAATAAGTTGTCTTGTATATTTAGGTTGTCCTTAAAAATGAGTTGTATTGCTTCTACAGATTTTTTAGGAATAAAATGTGTAACTTCAACTTTTAGAGATTGACTTGTTAACCGTGTATTATATATATTTAGGTTTTTGTTATTTTTAAATTAAATTAATGATTTGGTTTTTCAATAATTTTTTTTAGTTTAATTCATGAAAAATTAAAAATATAAGAATTAGTTTGTTACAAAAGCAATTATAATGAATTTGATATTCTTGTTAAAATACTAATTTAAATTTAAAGTTAAATATGATATTTTAAAATCAATTGCCAAATATTCAAAATTTAGAATTATAGTGGATAATAAATAAAAAATAAATTAATTGTAATCATATCTTCAAATAATTAAATTTATAATTTTATATTTTAAAAATCAAATTTAAAAAATATATGATCTATCAAATTATTAATTTTTATAGGTAAATGGATTGATCCATTCCCGAGTACATCCATTTATTACAGACGTTCCATTTCAGAACATTATCAACTAGTTTATCCTACCAATTACCATATTGTCTGTGTGAGAGAGTGAAGTGGGCCAACGTATATAATTAATCACAATTGGTGTCTAAATAGTAATTTACACCATTTTTCTCTGATGTTTAAGACGGAAACAACCGTGGTTTATCATTTATGTTATCATGTACGAATAAATAAATAAACAAACATTAATCACAAATATATCATGGGGGGCACAATGTAATCCGACGGAAGGCATGCATGCTCTTTAGTAGTGTGAGTGAGGTACTTGGAATTTTGAGCCTCCTAATTATTTATTCAATTGTTTTAAAAATTCAGTAAAATGGGATCACTTACAATGGCTTGGAAATTATTTAAACTATTTTTTGTATAATTAATAAAAAAATATTAATTAAATTAATAATTTAATTGGCACCCACTATATGCAAATGTTTGTGTCCTCATTTTCGGAACCACACACATTCAATGCTCTTGTACGTGTTTTACGCGTTCCTCCTTTTTTTTCTGCTTTAAAGTTTAAACTCATTACTCAACTGCAAAAATTAATGAAAAAGATTAAAGGTTAAAATTCCATTTTAATCCTTCACGGATTCAGTTATCTTTAATTTGGTCCCTCTTAGTCTTAAATTTTTCGTCTCAAATTGACCCCACACAATTTGTTTGTTATCCAGATATTAGTTCCTTTATCTAAATTTTAACTAAATTGATTATATAATAATATTGTAACATGCTTAGTTGATATATAACATGGCATGTTAATTAACTAGCTACCACATAAACATAATTTTTTGTTATAAAAATAGTCATTTTAAGTAATTTTTATTTAATTTGGACTTTACATAAAATTAATTTTTTTACAGATCTATTTTGTTAATACGAACATAAAATTTATTGATATTATGTCACTAAAAATATTATGTTATTAACTAATAATATCATATATTCAAGTAATGATAATTTGGAAGTATGCAACTAATTTAATTACATTAAGTATATAACAAAAAAATTTATGAGGGACTAAAGTGAGAAGAAAATCTTTTTAAGTACTAAGTTGAAAAAACACTATATATAAAAGACCAAAATATGATTTTAGTCAAAATTAAATTAATTAGTTATTTAAAAAAGAAAAACGGGAAAACGGTTGCTTTTTACAGTAGAGGGAGGCATCGGAGGACCACTATTTAGTATTTAGTTGTAAAATTATCTTATCTTCTTTTTTATTGTTTGTTGGCAAAAATGTTAATTTCGTCCTCAAATTTTACACCGACTGTCAATTTTGTCCCTGATCTTTTTTTTTTGTCATTTTCATCCCCAATGTTTTGCGTTTTGGTTAATTTTATTCTTTGCTCTGACTTTAACCAATATTATCGACAGAATCTACGTTGCTAATTATATATAATGTGTAAAATTGATAGAAAAAGAAACTCAAATCTTAACTCATATTGAAAAGCAGTATACAATCTGTCGTTAATTTATTGAAAGCAGTTAGTCAAAGGATAAAATTGACCAAAATGTGAAATATTGGGACGAAATTGACAGCAAGAAAAGATTGGGGACAAAATTGACAATTGGTGTAAATTTTGGGGACAAAATTAGTACTTTTGCCTTATTTTTTTTTAAATGTAACTTTCGTATAATTGGAACTAGCTGGTAGGGGTGTTCGTTGGGCGGTTATGAACAAAATTTTTAACCGAATCGCTCATATCGGTTTGAAGTGATTCTTAACCAAACGGTTAAAAATAATTTCCTTAACCAAACCAATAAATAGGTGGTTTGGGCGGTCGGTTTGAGCGGTTAAAAAATTTATTTGTTGTTTTTATTAATTAATTATAAATTTAGAAAGAAAAAAAAATCATATTTGGGATTAGTAAGTCACATTTATAGAATAGATAAAAAAAATGACAAATAAGATTAGAGATTTGAGAAGAAAAAATTGTAGAGACTAAAAATAGTAGTCAGTTTCATTGACTGAGGTGACGAATTTTTAAGATTCAATAAGATAACATAATTAGTGTATGATAAAATTAAACGATTATAAAAAAATTAATATTTTTTTTTACTAAATGTGATCACACATAACACAATAAAAGTAAAAAAAGTTTTATATAAATACTAGCGGTTTGGTTCGGTTAATTATATGTCCAAATTGTTAACTGAATCAAACCATCCGATTTTGATGCATTTTTAACCAAACCAAACCGCTCATTAGTCTGTTTGGTTCGATTTTTGCTTCGATTCGGTTCGATTTAGTTTGGTTAAATCGGTTTGGTTCGGTTTTGAACACCCCTACTAGGGTACACTCACGTTTTTTTAAAAAAAAAAATAAGAGGAAGGACCCACTTGGCCACTTTGATAGCGATAGTGACCGCAGAATTATCTTCTTTTTTTAAATAAATAAAATAAAATAATCTTCACCAAATAACTCTCATCGATTATTGTTAAATCCACTATCATTCAATTAGCGTATAAAATTATTTTTTTTAATAGTACAAATTACAAGCCCCAATTGTACTATCCGCAGATACCATTTTTATAATTTACCCTTTTCATTAATATTACACTATGCATTTTATGAAAAACCGTAAAAAAATTATTAAACAAAAAAACAACGGAAGAAGTTGGAGTAATACATATGGTGACAAAAACATCATATATAATTAGGACCACATTGGTACTTGGTAGGAACATTGGCTGTAAAGTTATCATATCCTATGCCTATTTTATTATTCTTTGAAACCAGAAACATCACCTCTCATTATATATATACACCACTAAGCTAATTTTGCACATGGTCCCAACAACAACAACAATGGAGTGGCTAGATTTGTTGATGGTGGCTACATGCTCCATAGGCTTCATCTCTCTCTCCAAAACCCTAATCCACTTTTTCACATGGGTGTGGCTCATGTTTCTAAGGCCACCCAAGAATCTCAAACATTACGGCTCATGGGTTATAGTCACTGGTTCAACCGATGGGATCGGAAAGGCCTTTTCTTTTGAATTGGCCTCCAAAGGGCTCAACATCCTTTTGGTGGGTCGAAATTCTCAAAAACTCGAATCCACTGCGAAGGAGATCATCGATCGCCATAATAATATTGAAGTGAGGTATGTGGTGTTGGATTATTTGCAAAAAAGTGAAGAGATAGTGGAGAAGATGGAGGAAGCAATGAAGGGTTTGGATGTGGGATTATTGGTGAATAATGCAGGAATGGCTTCACCATATTTTAGGTACTTCCATGAGGATGATGAAGAATATATGGATGCAATTGTGAAGGTGAATTTGAAAGGAGCCACTTGGATTACAAAGGCAGTGATTCCAAAGATGGTGAGGAAAAAGAAAGGAATCATTGTTAATATTGGATCTGCTTCATCTATGATCCCTTCTTATCCTTTGGCTTCCCTCTATGCTGCTACAAAAGGGTTAGTTCTTTATTTTTTCTCTTCTAAATCTCATTTTCCTTTTAGTTTTCAGTCATAATCTCGTGGGTATATGTCAATTTTATTTTATTTAAAAAAAATTTTAACTTAATTTCTAAATTTATTCAAAGTCAATAAATTAATCTGAATAATCAAAATAGATTTTATATTTTTTTAGTATATGAATTTGACTTATAGATCAAATTGTTGACCATTATAATGTTTTAAGGACTAAATTTTCTCTTTATTTTATAGATAAATTATTGATTTAGTCCTTTAAAAAAATAAAATTGTTTTTTTCAATTTGATCTTAAAATATATATATATAAATTTAACTTTTGAAAAAAAAAATTGATCGATGTGTTAAAGAATATTGAATAAAAGTTAATAAAAATATACTCCCTCCGTTCCTGAATATCTGCTTTTCTGGAGAATTTTTTTTATTTCAAAATATCTGATGTTTTACAACTTCAAGAGAGCATTAATTATTTTTTTACTATTCTATCCCTATTAAATATAGTAGAGTCATAAATGAATAAACATTTTTCAAGTAATTTAATAGGGATAGTTTAGTCTTTTTACTTCATTTTTCTCTTCATTTTAGGTGAGCTAATCATTTCATTGGTCTGTGTGTATTTACCTTAAACATCAGATATATAAGAACGGAGGAAGTATATTTTTTTCAAATCGATCAATATAACTTATGTTATGTCAATAAGGTAAAAATAGAAAATTTATAAAATTTAAGGTGTGTCTGGCCAAAATAAGGTAAAAATAGAAAATTTATAAAAATAAATAAAAAAATTAAAGTTTAACCATAAATTAGGAGACAAACTACTCCCTCCGGTTCTATATATCTGATGTTTAAGGTAATTGTACACAGATTAAGGAAATGATTAGCTCACCTAAAATGAAGAGAAAAATGGGATAAAAAGACTAAACTATCCCTATTAAATTACTTGAAAAATGTTTATTTATTTATGACTCTACTATATTTAATAGGAATAGAAAGATAAAAAAATAATTAATATTCTCTTAAATTTATAAAATATTAAATATTTTAAAAAAAATTCTAAACATGAGATATTTAAAACCGAAGGAGTATATAGTTTTGCTTTCCCAATATGTTGAGACTTGAAAGAGCCTAGGATTTGATGTTTAGTCTTTAAAAGATGAATTCATTAACGTCTATTGTTTGATCTTTTCCACCCACACTTAATGTGTCCCTCGTGGTCTATTTTGGACACATTGCCAGGTTGTCAAATTTTAATTATTTTGAAAGCATTTTTTAAAAAGAAAATCATTTGCGTCGAAAACACATTCGATAAAGTTAGTAAAACCTTTAACCTTTAATAACCTTTATGGGGAAAAAAATCTCTCTAAAGTCCAAACGAAACAATAAGGTACTGGTGAAATCTTTATACAACCATTTTTTATAATCTCACACAAAATACATAGCATAAAAATTTAAATATTATTCTACACTTTAATTTAACAGTAATAAAAGATTAAATCCTGCTAGATCATGATATGAAGATGAAAAAAAAATTCATATTGAACAATTAAAAAATTATTTGATGATATATATTATAAAATCTAAAGAGATATACTATAAAAAATTTTATAGCACACGCATAATCTCTAAAAAAAAAAAGTGTATTAGTTGTAATTGTGGTACTCTAGTTCTCTTTACGTTGTCTTCAACTAATTACGGTATTAGCGTGTTGATTACTGTGAATCTTTGATGTTTCTATTTAATATATTTATTATTATATATATATATATAAAATACAATATATATATAATATTTGTAATTGTGGTACGATGTGTGGATTCCACAGATATCTTGCCATGTTCTCAAGATGCATCGGTCTAGAATACAAATCCTTTGGAATTGAAGTCCAGTGTCAGGTGATGAGGTCCCCTTAATTAATCTCACCCATTTCAATTAATTAGTTAATTACTACATGATTAAGTAATAAATTAATTAATAGTTAACCCATCATTTCTCAAGAAATACGGACTCAAATTAATTTCACAAGTTGCCCATATTTCTATACATGATTTTGAAACTTTCCTAATCTCAAATCATATACCAAAATAAATATTTACATATATATATATATAGACACACACATTAGATTTAGTAGAGAAAAAAGATCAATTTCTTAAACTTATCTATAATATTTTATGGGTAATGCTAACAAGTGCCCTCAGGGCACTTGTTAAAGTGCATTAATTGCACTTAAATTTCTATTTTGAAAATGTAAATTTATTTCAGAATTTTAAAGAAGCAATAATGCACCTCAAAATTTCCATGTAAAGGGAGGGACAAAGAGTTATTGCTTCTTTAAAATTCTGAGGTAAATTTTAATTTTCAAAATAGAAATTCCATTTTGGCACTTGTTAGTATTACCCATATTTTAAAGGTCAAAATATCATTTTGGATCTCGAATTATATAGTGAATTATGTTTTAATTGTCAATTTTTTGTTAATTATTCTGTTTTGATCATGAAATTTTTTTTTTCATTTATTCCATTATTAGTATAAACTATAAAATGTGATTCCAATTGCTTTCTATCATTATCTATTATTTGGATAGTCAAGACTTAAGATGAACATTTACTCTCATAGTCTCATGCATATTTTAATAACTGGTAGAGAGAGAAAAAAAAATCATAAAATAGAGATGAGTTTTTTAATTGATTTTTCTTTTTAAAATGAAAGATTTTTTTTTTCACTCAACTCAACTCACTTATTAGGATAAGAATCTTGATCAAGTGTTCAGTTAAGAGCTAATGATAGAAATTAGACGTAATTAAATTTTAGAATCAAAATGAAACTCACACTAAGTTCAAGGACCAAAATGAGGTTTTGACTTATTTTAAAATAAAATAAATATTTACATATAGGTGCCACTATTTGTATCAACGAAGATGACAAAGATGAAGGCGTCACTGTTTATTCCAAGCGCAGAGGAATACAGCAAGGCTGGGATCAGGTGGTTTGGGTACAGAGAAAGTGTATGTGTGCCTTATCCCTTGCATTCTCTACAGTTCCTTTTCCTACGGTTCATTCCTCATTCCCTCCTCAATTCCTATCTCTTGCGTCATTTTCTTTATTGGCGCCAAAGAGGACTCAACAAGTACTCCAAACTTAAACAACAACATCTCATCACTCACTCACACACATAAGAATTAGGATTATGATAATGTTTTAATTAATTAGTCTCTTTTGTTCCTTTTTTTTTGTGGCAAAAAACAAAGAAATACTCCCTCCGATTCTATATATCTGGTGTTTAGGACATGGATCCTCTGCATTATCATTTTGGTGCAGTTTTGAGAGAGAAAGAGAGAGGTAGAGAGAGAGAAAATCAGTGGGACCCACACATCACCACACTTCTCCCTCTAACTCTTTCATTCTCTCTCTAAATTGTAGGAACTTCACATTTTAGAGGATCCAATCTGTTGGTGTTTAAGATTTCTACACACAGATTAAGGAAATGATTAGCCAACATAGAATGAAGAGAAATATGAAGTAAAATGACTAAACTATCCCTATTAAATTACTTGGAAAATGTTTATACATTTATGACTCTACTATATTTAATAGGGGTAGAATGATAAAAGAATAATTAATGCTCTCTTGAATTTATAAAACATTAGATATTTTGGAACAAAAATGATTTTCTAAAACACCAGATATTCAGAACTGGAGGGAGTATATGACTTGACAAAACAAGTGTTAGTTGACTTTCTTAATCATGTATCTCTTTTGCTATACCTATGAAGACACTTGTTTCCTATCAATATATATACAGGGCTTGAAAAGTTTTTGTTTTGGTATATTATGCTACAAGTATTATTATTATTATTATTTTTTTTGTACTATGAATGTTTTTGTTAGGATTACATAAGCGACAAATTTTTTTTTATCAAATATTTAAGGTAATTGTATCTTTAAATTTCAATTTAAAAGTTTTGATTAGGCTAAATTAATAATCAATCAGTTGATTCACAAGTTTAGAAATGTAAGGACTAATAAGGAGTATTTACAAATAATGAATAATTGTGAAATACAAATCTTTTAATATATGTCCAGTTTCTTGTATTAATTGAATTAATTATTTTTGTCATTATCTTATTGTAAAAAAAAAACACTCAAGAACTAAATATCTTTATTATACCAAAAGAATGTAAAAAAAAAAAAATACATTGATAGGTTGCGTTTTTGTAATTCAACAAATTTAATCAAACGAAGAGATAATAGAAACTTCTATTTATAATATGTATATCAAATAATTGAATCAAACTAAACTCAGCATATATATTTATCGTGGGTTGGGTTGATAGATTAGGGGGTTGACAAATTAATTGATTCCACCAATCAATGGACTTTCCTATGGTATAAATGAAAGTTAACTTCCAAAATGTGACATATATTGATAACTTAGTAAGTGTGACACATGGCGCTGGATCCTCTGCTGTCCAGCACATGGTGCTGTGCGGCGAGGACCAATCGCCGAGCGCCACGTGTACATTGACGCACACGTGGCGCTCGGCGACTGGTCCTCGCCGCACAGCACCATGTGCTGGACAGCAGAGGATCCAGTCTCACGGGTGAAAGTGACACGAACATATACCCCCAACGTACAAGTGCCAAGAAGGATCATGAAGTCAAAACTACATTTAAATTGGGATCTACATTCCACAAAAAGTGGATCAAATTGTTATAAAAAAATGATCTCTTGGTTTTCTATTATGTCCAACTTGAGATTCAAGATCTCAATCGATTTCTGGATATATCTACTCAATTCATTGATCTCGTCCGATCCACTAAAAACAAAAACAAAAAAAAATGGGGAAAATCTGTGAGATTTCCATGAAGATAATCAATTTAATCAACATGCCAATGAAATGGCCAGATTTGGTCCTTGTGGCAACATGCACCATAGGCTTCATCACTCTCTTCAAAACCCTAATCCACTCTTTATGGTGGGTGTGGGTGATGTTCTTGAGACCTTCCAAGAACCTCAAGAAGTATGGTTCATGGGCTCTGGTCACTGGTTCAACTGACGGAATCGGAAAAGCCATGGCCTTTGATTTGGCCTCTAAAGGACTCAACATTATTTTAGTGGGTCGAAGTTCTCAGAAACTCGAGGCTACATCAAAGGAGATAAGAGAGAAATTACATGGTGTGAAAATTGAAGTGAAGCTTGTAGTGATAGACTTTGAGAATGTTGAAGGAGAGGAAATAGTGAAGAGGATAGAGGAAGAAACGAAGGGTTTAGATGTAGGGATTTTGATTAATAATGCAGGCATGGGAGAACCTTATCCTAGGTATTTTCATGAGAATGATTCAAAGTTGATAGATAGTATTGTGAAAGTGAATTTGGAGGGACCAACTTGGGTGACTAAGGCAGTGATACCAAAGATGATGAAGAAAAAGAAAGGAGCCATCATCAATATTGGCTCAGCTTCTTCTGCTGTGGTTCCTTCCTTTCCTCTACACACCTTGTATGCATCTACAAAAGCGTAAGTCTAAAATATCTCAACTATGATTTAAAATTATTTATGTAGAGGGTTTTTTTTTTTTCATGCTTTTTCTTGAGATTCTGGTCTTTGCCTGCTATATGTTTTTAAATCATTGTAGATATATAATTTTTTGAGATAATTGATCAGAGGAGTCATAATGCTAGTTTTGATTATGTGAAATTTTAGCTAACCGGCACCCATAAGCCTACACTTCATTGTGTAGTTATATTTCAAACATATGCATTGGCGGTTGGCCAATGATTTTTTTTCCCTTTAACCTGAACACAAGGTATATATTCCTCACTTGTTCGTTTCATGATCTAGGTAATAATTAGTCATTATCCAAATTGGGAGGTGATTATGTTGTTTTTGAGCCGGAGAATTCCGGTGATTGGAGTAAGGTTTTGCAAGAAAGACACGACGGGGATTGGGTGAGAACTCCAACAGAGCCACTCTGATGTCTAAGTTAGTAAACATTTGAAAGAAAAAGTGAAAATCAAGTGAGTTAGAATGAGAATTGATTAACTTAAAATGAGAGAGAAGTCTTTATATAGGCCAGGCTAGGAGAGGAGAGAGAAGTCTTTGGGTACCTAGGGATCCCTTATCAAGAGGTATGATAATAGAGATAAAATTCTCTAATTAAGTATGTTCAACCAAAGAAGACTGGAACCTGAAACCTTGAATATAAGTAATTAAGTACAAGAATTATCAGAGGACCAAGTATGATGCTCAATTAGTTACATGCATCTTTACTAAAAGCTTTAGTTTTATACTTATATGATTTTAGTAAATTTAGTTAAATCAAATATAGATGTACATAGTCTTCTAGCAATCATCATACATTTGTTTTATTAATGGATCTATAGTCAATCAATTTTAATATAAGAAAAGAAAAATCCTATAAACAATTTTCTTGTTGGTGTTTGTTTACAGGTACCTTGCAATGTTGTCAAGATGCATTAATTTGGAGTACAAGAAACAAGGAATTGACATTCAGTGTCAGGTCTGTTAATTATAATACCTAAATATCTGATTTGATTTGGATAATTAATTAATTTGATTAGTTAACTAATGAATTTTGTTGAATAATATAACAGATACCACTATATGTAGCAACGAAGATGACAAAGATGAAGCCCTCTTTGTTTGTTCCATCTGCAGAGACATATAGTAGATCAGGCATTCGATGTATTGGGTATGAAAGAGAGTGTGTGCCTTACTCTGTTCATTCTCTTAAAACACCTCTCATTCGTGCTATTCCTCACTCCTTCTACAATTGGCATATCATGCGTACTTTTCTTGCTCTTCGCACTAAAGCTCTTGCCACCAAAGATTCCAAACAACTATAATTAATTAATTAATTTTCTGGTGATTTTTTAGTCTATGTTCTTGTTCTAGTAGTGTGTGATATGATTTTTTAGTAGCAGTTCTTTATTACAGTTGTTTTTGTAGCTAATTATAGTCACTCTTCAAATCAATTTTAAATATATATATATATAAAGATGAGAAAAATTTCACAATTAGTAGTACGTTTTTCTTTACTTAATTATAAGATACAACTTTAATGTGTATATTTCATTCTTTCCAAAATTAAAGGTTTTTTTTTTGTCATTCTAGTTTCTCATTAATTTTAGTTTGGTCTATTTTCTTGAATATATATATGGTGGTGTAAATGTGTAATTAGTATTGTTGGCCATCTTTTGCCTTCTTCTACTATGAGAAATAAAAAAAAAAAGGGGTTTTGGTTTTGTCACCACTAGAACTCGCAGAGCCATCACTGATAGTTTACAGTGATGACATGAATTCGTTGCCAAAAACCTCCGTTGCAAGAAGCTTTTGGTAGTGCAACAGTTAATATCAACTATCAAGTATCAACGAACAAACAAAAGTTGCCACCAGACAGTTATAAAATAATTCTTCAAATATATATACAGTGTTGCCACTGATTAGTAACTTGTGGCAAACAGTTGCCGCCACTAATAGTTTTTTGGCGGTGACAGAAAAAATGCCACTAAAAATGGTCGCAGAAAAATAATAATCTTGTTGTGTTCGTTATTCTCTAATAGTTGAAAAATAAAAAAGAAGATCAATTTTCAAGTCATGTTTGGATTTTGGATGTATAATTTATCTTTAATTTGTTTTTTTTATACATTTTTCTTTGTTATTCTTCATCTTTTCAATTTTTACATAGATGAGTTGTAATAATTATAATTCTTTTCTATTTTTTTAATTTTTCAATTGAATAAATTAAATCTTTTATCTCCAAATTTAGTGGTGATTACTAATTTTGATGTCTATATTTATTTTTTATTTTAGTCTTTCTTTGTGAAAGATTTTGTTCCAACTTAACTCTCTTACAAATTACAATTAGTTTTTTCTTATTATATCAATTGGAAAATACATCAAATATGTTAGGTATTCCTCCAAATTTCACATAAAAAAAATTGGGAGTGGGACTCATCCACTCAAATTAATTAAATAAAAAAGGGGGGAAATGTGATGGGTGGCATAATCATGTCACTAAAAGAGTGTATTGTTGCTAATTTAAAAATTGAAGGTGCTGGACTGCTAGTGGATAACACTACACCAGAAAAGGAAGATGTAGTTTTAGGAGAGAGGGTGGTAAAGTCTCATGAATAGGGAGGGAGATTCTATATCATAATTGGTGAGGGTTTATAATTTTTTTTTGTTAAAAACTTATAAAGGTGTTATGAGTGATTCTATATCATAGTTTGTGAGGGTTTATAATTTTTTTGATAAAAAATTATAAAGGTATTATGAGTGAGAAAGAGTTTGCAATTTTCTCCATCCAAAAATTGTACCAATGAGAATTTGTAATTTTGTCCGTTCAAAAATTATAATTATAATGAAATTGTCCAAGAGAAATTGTGGAGTAGGTCTTGAAACAGCGAACCACATTAAATTTCTTGTGTGATTTTTTTTTTCGTCTTTTTTTAATTATTTAATAATTGAGATGAGTGATGACAAGTACTAACAAAACTTTTGGGCCTAATTAACAAAATGGAATATTGTGAATGTACTTTTTGAAACTTGATGGGTATAAGTGTGATTCAATCAATATTTTTAATAAAATTTAATATTAATATAACTTACTTTTAATTAAATTACTATTGATCCCAGCACACAGTAATTTGTTTATTCTAAAATTTGATGATGATCAATTGTTCAAAAGAAAAATTTAATAATACTATAATCTTATCTTCTCAATACGGGAATCAATTACAATATAATAATAGATAACTTCATCTTTCTTATTAGTCCGTATCTATGATATTATAGAGTTGATTAATTAGATAGATTAACCAAGGAGTTGTTTATTCTGTGGATGCCTAATGCACTTATTGACGTACCTTGGTTTATAGCCCAAGTTATTGACAAAACAAACCACTACGGCCTTCGTTCACATATCTAACCTAATTCTTATATTATTGTTATATCCTTTTCTAACTTGCACCTTAAGGACAATTATTATATTTTAAAAAAAAATAGAAAATGATAATAAAAATCTTGGATCTTTTAAAATTACTATTTTTAATTATTTTAATGTTTCATATACATTTTGACTAATGTATTAATTAAGGGCATAGTTTAAGAAAAAACTATTATTATTCAAATCTACAGTCCAAGAAATGGACATATACCTAGAAACACCCAACGCCAACAAGAATTTGAATTCAGGTCTCTCGGTCCAAATCTGTTTGATCCAATCACATATCACCAAGGCACCAACCTTTTTATTTGTCTCACATTCTTTAACCATATTTCATGTTTTGAACATAGATAGAGTTACATGGAAGAATTGTTTTTTGGACATATATAATACAATCCAGTCCATTGTCAAGTGATCGCTAGATGACTTGATTAAAATTAATGATCTAATAACTAGAGAAACTTGATTAACATTTTATTAAAATTAGTCTATAAAATTTTTTTAAAATTATTTCAAGGATTAGACTTATATAGGGTTTTTAATATCTTTGTTATTAGGTTATTTTAATAAATAAATAAAACAAAAAACTCATAAAATTATTCTATATATCATCGTCTTCTTCTTTTTCTACACAACACCACCAGCGCCACCGCGGTTAGCTTCATCATTATCATCATTTCTTCTTCTTCCTCTTCATCATCATCATCATCTCTTCTTCTTCATTATCATCATCTCTTTTTCTTCTTTTTCATGTTATTCTTCCTGTTGCCGTCGTCGTCATCACTGCTGCTGCTGCCGCTGGTTGTCTTATCCGGCGAACTTTTCGACGAGTACATGCCGACTTCGATAACTACAAAAATTCTTAATCTAAGGTTTTATATACACTTTGACTAATGTATTAATTAAGGGCATAGTTTAATATCTTTGTTACAAGGTTATTTTAAAAAAGTAAAAAAGCAAACTCATAAAATTATTTTGTATAAACAATTACAATAGATAAATTATAAAAAAAAAATTTCCATAATATCACATATGATATAAGAGAAATAAAAAGCTTAGACTGAAAGATTATTTTCACAAACATCTAAAAAAACACTTAGTATATTTTTTTCTTATTTTAATTATCTTTTCTCCCTATTTCTAATCTTAATTGTCTAGATTAAAAATAACAGTTGAAATCAGGAGAAATTATATTAAATTAATGGAGAAATATATATATATATTATTTTAAGATCAAAATAAAGTTGATCCCATTACTTAGGGAGCAAAATCAGTATTTGATCAAAAATATTGAATTGAACTGTTACATACTCCCATGGTATAACGTAACGATGATGTACCCATTGTTTTTTTCTTCCACATTCTTGAACTGCCCCATTATTCAATTTAATCAATTGTCTTTGGTAGCATCGGCTTCCTACTTAATTCTGGTGGGTTTTCTGGTCATCTACTTCACCCACATCACCTCACTCTCTCTTCACTTCACAAATTTATAAATTTCAATTCAATACCCTTTTCTTCCTCCTCCATATGCTTCAATCTTCTTCTCCATCACGAAAACTAAACCCCATTTCTTACTTCTTTTGGCCATGGAATGCTGTATAATAGCTAGGCTCAAAACCCAGCCCTTCTGGGCTATCCTGCTTTTCGCTTTAGGTTTTCTCTCACTTTTGAGATTCTCCCTCGCTTTTCTCAAATGGGTATACGTCAATTTCCTCAGACCCCCCAAAAATCTCAAGAAGTACGGATCTTGGGCCCTTATTACCGGACCCACCGACGGTATCGGTAAGGGTTTCGCCTTTCAATTAGCTCGCAAAGGGCTTAATCTGGTTTTAGTGGGTCGGAATCCTGAGAAATTAAAACATGTCTCCGAAGCGATTCTCGCGAAATTCGGGAAAATCGAGGTTAAGAGGGTGGTCGTTGATTTCAGTGGTGATCTTTCAGAGGGAATCCAAAGGATTCGTGAAGCGATTGAAGGATTGGATGTTGGGCTTTTGATTAACAATGTGGGAATGTCGTACCCTTATGCGAGATTCTTCCATGAAGTGGATGATGAGCTATTGAAGAATTTGATTAAAGTGAATGTGGAAGGAACTAGTAAGGTTACACAAGCTGTTCTTCCTGGTATGATCAAGAGAAACAAAGGAGCAATAGTTAATATTGGCTCTGGAGCAGCCATTGTGATTCCTTCGGATCCCCTTTATGCTGTATATGCTGCCACAAAAGCGTGAGTCATGAATGAATCAAGTGTTTTGTTATGTTGTTTTCTATCTTTTACCAAATATGAAGTTTCTCTGTTTTGTTTGTTTGTTTCTTCAGGTATGTAGATCAATTCTCGAGATGTCTTTATGTTGAATACAAGAAAAGTGGGATTGACGTGCAGTGTCAGGTATTGTCACATAGTACAACAATTTTTTTTCTTTTTTGGTTTTCAGCCTTCAGTTTCAGCTAATTAAGCTGTTATTTTTCTGTGTTCATGTGGATAACTTTTCCAATTAGAAGAAGATGGAAACTCAAGTGAGGTTTCTTAGGCTTTTGCTTGTGTGTAGGACTCTGCACATTGTTTGATTAATTTTGTTTATTATGTTGGTTTGGTTTGCTATAACTGAAGTTACGTATCCCAAACCACTCAACTTACTAGACCAGATTTAGCATCTTGTGGTCATACTCATATATATATATATATATATATATCACTCAGGTGTATTTCATCACTTTTTAAAAGTATGGCTACAACTCAACTCTTGTATATTTTCTTTCAAATATTTTGTAAATTATAATTCCTTCAAAACGATTGTCTAATTTTGAGTAAAATATCAATTTAGTCCCTGAATTATATCGGTACTATTATTTTTAGTCTTTATATTTTTGAAACAATTAATTTAGTCCCCGAAAATTCAAGATTCATTGCAAATTAGTCCTCTAAGAACTGAGTTGTACAACGATAGAATATTCAAAAAGGGACTAATTTGTAACAATTCATAATTTTTCAGGAACTAAATCAATCATTTTAATAAACCAGGGACTACTAATAGTGTCCATATAATTTATGGACCAAAATATTAGTTTACTCGTATTTCTTTTTTCTCCTCCTGTGTTCAAAACTTCAAATTACCACGGTTCATAAAGTTTTGAGACCAACAAGTGCAGTGAATGAGACATGATGATTATTATTTATGAAGATTTTGATCCTTCATTGAAGTTCATCTTCTCTTCTAGGAGTGTTGTCTCATGTCTATCACTTCAAAAACATCTCTTAAGAACTCCAACTCTCTATGACATTATCTGTAACCCAAGTAAACATAATTATATAGCAAAGTGTGATGGAGATATGTATTGTGGAAACAGGTACCATTATATGTAGCAACGAAGATGGCATCCATAAGAAGATCATCACTATTAGTGCCATCCACAGATGGGTATGCCAAAGCAGGAGTGAGACACATAGGGTATGAGCCACGTTGCACTCCTTACTGGCCTCATACAATTCTATGGGCATTGGCATATTCATTGCCTGAGTATGTTGTTGATTCTTGGCGTCTTTGGTTTTGCCTTGGTATAAGGAAGAGAGGACAGCTCAAGGACTCAAGAAAGAAGGATTGAGAGAAAGAACTAATGCTCAAATCTCTGCTTTGCTTGATTACTCTGTCTGTACTCTGTACTATTACTCTGATTTCAAAATCTTAATGTGTTGTTATCATCATTAGTCTGTTGTATTTGTAGCAAATGGCTGGCTTGGCCTATTCTTTTTGTTCTATCACTGGTTTCATGAATCTTTTCGGTGTCTGTTGTTGTTGTAACTTGTAGTTTTGATCTCACTTTGGTGAACAATTCAATATACAGAGATTAAATTTGCATATTGGTTTACAGAGAGGATAACAGAACACACAGAGAATAAGATTAAGGCTTTTGCTGCTGAGATATATGAGTAAAAAATGTATAGGGATAATTATAGTGTAAACATACAATTCAGTAAGAGATAGAAATCTACAATTCAAGTTCATAGAAATGATAGTCCCTTTTTTCATTGTCATCTTCATTTAAGAAAAAATAAATTTTTAGAAAATAAATTAGTCTTTATTTACATATTAGTGTTTAAAGTTTAAATTTTACTATATCAAAATAATTTTATCAGACAGAGATATAGAATGTGATAAAAGGATTAATATGTATTAACTTTATGATTTTCAAATATTTTAAAAATAAATTAGACTTATGTAAATTTAATATTTAACTTACGTATCTTTCAGAATTTAAGATTGAGAGAGAAAAAAAATGTAGTTTTTTTTTTAAGATAAAATTTATATCAAGTTCTCTACATATCAAGTTCCACCAATCACAAGTCTTGATTACATTCTCTCTCTTTAATGATTGGTCATGCAAAAAGTGATGTTTAATATTCTCTCTCTATCATGATTGTTCATAGAAAATTTTTGTGACGTGTCAAATGTTGATTGAAGAACTTGATAATAAAGATGTAAGGAATTTGATGTAAGTTTTGCCTTTTTTTTTTTTTTTTTTCTCTTTTNTTTTTTTTTCCTCTTTTGGTATGAAAAATTGGTGTAGTTGTCACCCTTTTTGGCTCAAAGTGTAGCTGTCTTATTGAATGGGACAAGTGACAAGCAAGATGATAAGTCGCATTATAACAAGGCCCATTTATATAGGAAGTTAAAAATAGTCTAAAGTTTCTTGTGCAAGATGTTAAAAGAAATGTCAATTTCATAGTCATTGGATAATATGGCTGTGGATCCTCTGTTAGGCTTTTCTCCTTACTGTCTCTACTGTCCATCAATATAAGCCATTGATCAAATCTGAAGATCCAAAGTGTGCCACGTTTCATACATAAATTTTCAGTATTCTCACCGAATCTTTTCCTCCAAACTTGCATTTTCAGCTACATTTGTTCTCATCATTGTCGTCGGTTCATCGCCGTCGCCGCGTTCATCGACACTGCCGTTGTCGACCGCGTCGTCTCTGTTCATCACTCGTCTTCGTCCCGCCGACTATATGTGAACTTTTCAACTAAATACCCAATCTCTTTTTTCCCTTCTTTTTTCCATTGAGTTAAGCATTAAAATTATTGTCACTAGTAAAAATTGTTGATCCATTTCCACCGTTGGTTATGAAGGGAGGTTTTCATTATAGATAAAATCAATAGTTTATATCTTGCACAGCAGAGACAGCAGACAAAAAAGTCTAGCAGAGAATCCACAGCCGGATAATATAAAGGCCTAATGGCACTGCAAACGAGCACAAAACTTCGTAACTTAATACCTGGTAGGCCATTAGGCCCAATTACTATAAATTTAAAAATAGTATTTATATACCTCTATTCTTAAATTTGGCAAGAATAGAGGTATCCTCATCTCGAATAGCTTTCCTTCATTTGAACATTGGAATTTGGAAGGAAGATTTTCCCATTCCAACTTCCAAGACCAAAAACCTTATAATAACGGAAAAAGGACGCCGTTAGAAAAAGCAAACGGCGTTTCTCACGGGAATGTGTAATTATGTCCCATAAAGTCTAGACATAATAGTTTTACTTCTTGATTTGTTGAAACCTTTTTTTAATTATTTTGGAAAACAAATTATAGAGTAGAATGTTATTTTGTTAAAATATTTTAATTATCCTCTTTGTAGAACAAATTACATTATGTTCTTCTTTCCATTAATGTCAAAATATGCACACTTTTGGTATAGTAATCAGTATATTACAATTTATTTTGCTATAATTATTTTAATTTTGTATTTATGCATATCGTAAATTCTTAATGTCATATACTATAAATTTACAAAAATTAAACATTTAAATATTATTGTCTTTTGAAATATAATAATTTTCAAGAGACGTAAAATTAAAGCTACTATAATGAATATTCACGAGTCATTTTTAATAATCATCCCCTAGGTAGGCCTAATAAGGATCTTAGATGCCTCACTTCTTTTTATCTTTTTAATTCTTTACGCCTCCTCAACTCCATCTATATTATGATTATCCATTATTATCTTTTCCATGGATATATGGAAACATGTACAAACTGTATGTTTAAATTCAGAAACATCAATTAATGGATCTTCACACCATTATATTTTATTTTAATTTCTAGCCACGTAAATTATATAATTCTATATATACATATAAAAAGTTTATAAAAAAAAAAAATTATATATGTTTTTTACTATAAATTAAAATATATTTTCCTATTCGTTTTATGTCATATAGCTAAAGTTTAGGATGATCATTTGGTAATCTACAGCAATATGATCTCCATATGTGATACCAAACAAAAGCAAATACCAAAATCAATCTCCAAATTTGAACACTATGAATAGTCAAATTATATTCAAACCTGAAATTATAGAATAAAGTTTCATAGTACCCATGTGATAATAAAACTAATTTGATCATCTCAACTAAAGATATTATGAATTTGGCAACAAAAATTGGCTTACTTAGTAAGGAGTCGACTCATAATTCATAATGTTGTGAGTTCGATTCTTGCTGCCAATGTGAGGACTTTATTAGTAGGTGAACTATAAATACTTCTTTAAGCGTTCATAGAATCTGAAGGCATGCTCTGACCTAAGCCAATGAGCCACCGGGGTCCAACTAACTTAAACTTTTTTTTATTGTTAAAAAATAGATATTTAGATTTTTTTTGTGAAATTGGGAAAATGGAAAAGATTTTTTTAAAAAATTAATTATAAATTAAAACTAAATTTATGATTACTTTTTTTTTTCACTATTTGACAACTTTGATGATTGAAATATATAACGATTTGACGAATAATAATAAATAGAAGTTGAGAGTATTAATTATTTAGGTTGTTTATTACGTTGGAGGATAATGTAGGAGAGTGGCAGTTAGGAGTGTGTCAGCTGTATACAGAATGGCACGAATCGATTGATGGTTGAGAGGATTGGGGAATATTGCATGACATGATCATCATATCGCTTCATCTAATATTTCAACATTTATAACACCAGCCATGTCGTCCTCTATCCATATTTTCCTTTTCCATCTATTTCTTTTTGTCTTCTTTTCCCTATTCTTCAAGATACCACATCCCATAGCACGCCACTAGAGCTGTCAAATGGAGCCAACCCGGCTCACACGGGTTGGTTCACCACGGGTTATGGCTCATCCGGGCTGGCTCACGCGGGCCAGAATTTTTGGTGAGCCAAGATTCTACCAACCCGGCTCACCAACTTGGTGAACCGGGTTGGCTCACCTAACCCACCAATCAGATTTTTTTAATTTAAAATATACTTTTTACATCCCATTTTTTTTTAAAAAATAAAATAAAATACCCAAAAAAGAGGAAGAGAGACTGGAAATTAGAGTGTTGATCTTCATCAATTCATATACTTTTTTTTTGGCCAGAATCAATTCATATACTTCATTCTTATTTTTATATATATTTAGTGGAAGAGGAAGTACCAAGTTAAGAACATTAGAGACACAAGAATCCAATGTGACGTAGGTGTACTCCATAGAGACACTAACAAGAAGCACAACACCGAACAGAGAGGACAGAGACACAAGACAAGATCGCAAGTGCAATGGCCATCGATGCGATTTTTCTGTACGACAGTGCAAGTCGTCGCCGGTGATGTTGTTGGTGACACTGTCGGTGTGCTGAGCAACTAAAGAAGATTTAAGATGGAAAGAAGGAAGGGAAATGGAGGTGAGGATGGATGTGCGATTTTGGAAGAGGAAGTGAAGAGTTGTGTTTGGTGCGATTGTGCAAGTTGACTCATCAACCCACCAACTCGCCGGGTTGGCTCACCATAACTCGCAGGTTAGGTGAGCTAACCCACGCGAGCCAAAATCATTAGTGAGCCAAGATTTCATTAACCCGGCTCACCTTTTTGGTGGGTTAAACGGGTTGGACCCATGGGATGTAACTCATTTTGTCGACTTTACACGCCACTTTGTTCAACTCAGTTTAATTCAAACAAAACCCATATATATATATATATATCTTATATTATATGGCTCTATATATATATATATATATCTTATCTCTCTTTTTGTCCTAACTAGATCTTTATCATCGAGTCTATTAACTTCTATCCCATAAATACTTATAAGTTTTACACTAATTGAGTTTGCAGTCTATATATGAAAAGGACATCAGTTTAAATAGAAAAATTCTTTTAAGAAATTTATGAGTATGAATTTGAGAACAAGTAAGGTAGTACGTATACATATATATACTCTATTCATGAATATATAAATTTATAAAAAAAATTCAAATGATCCTTTTAGTACAATGATTTGACTATTTATAAAATTACAGACGACAATGATGGTTTTGAAACCTGGCCTATTTAATTACATCCAAGTTTAAAGACGAGGAAAACATTTTTCTCCCAAATCTGATGAAGAGTGTAATACTTTACTCATACTTAACTTATTCATGATCACCTCAACTTGTTGGCTTGTTGGCTTATAAGTCTTCTTCCTTAAGGTTCATAAAAATTTATGTGACTTAGGTTTCGAAAAGCTCTATTGTTATACGAGACTTCTTCATAATGTAAAGCTCTTCTTGAACAAAGCTAAATTTGACCCCAATATATATATACCCCCACCAATTGAATAATAAATTATGTACACTTAATTAATGTAGGATGAATGACATCTTACTACCCAATCACCAAATATACAAGAATGGAGTAAACTAGTATTTTGGCCCTTAATTTTACAGGCACCGGCAGTTTAATTCTTGGATTTACAAAATTGTACAATCCGATCCTTGAATTATGCTAACTCGCTGCAAAATGGTCCTTCCACCGAGTTAGCATAATTCAAGGACCGGGATGTACAATTTCATGAACCCAATTTCATAAATCCAAGGACCATTTTGACACTGCTGGGTAACGGAATGACCATTTTACAGCAAGTTAGCATAATTCAATGACCTAATTGTACAATTTCATAAATCCAAGAACCAAACTGCTAGCACCTGTAAAATTCAGGGACCAAAATGCTAGTTTACTCATAGAAGAATGTATCATAATTTAACTAAAAACGTCCAATAATACAAAATAAAAAACCCAAAACTAATGAACCTAAAACACCACACAAGATAAACACAATCAAACAACGTAAAAGTGTGATGAATGAATGAATCAAGCAATGAATGAACAATAAGATGATATGAATGAATCAACGAATCTTACGAAATGCAACCTCAGTATCCAACCCAAACGCATCCACCTTTCTCACATGAACTAACTCCGACCTCTTGAACAACTGCTTCAACGGCTCCACGCTGTACAAGTCATTCGCCGAGTACTTATCGGCGCGTCGCGATACCGTCACGTGCAACACACACGCTCCTCCTTTCTTCAACGTCCTCTCTATTTCTCCCACGAATTTCTCCGGATACAGCGCGTGATCGAACACGTTCGAGAATTCGAAATCGAACGTCTCGTTATCGAACGGCTGATGATGAAAATCTCCTTTCAAAACCAACGGTGGATATGGCACCAAGTCTATCCCCACCGCTTCCGCCACCCCTATCCGCCGTAACGCCTCCACTTCTTGCCCCACGCGCGCTCCGATACAAAGAGATTTTGACGAGTTTTGAAGCAATTTCTCGCGCTGTAACTCTTGAAAATATCGTGCGAATACCGGGATTTTTCGGTCCCAGTCTCGGGTCGTCCAGATCTTTCGGAGCTTCGGGTTTAATGTCTTGTCTAGTTGCTTCTTTATGTAGGAGTCGTATGAGGTGTATCCGGGTCGGATCTTTAGGTCCGAGTGAAGAGATTCGGGTTGACCCGGTAAAATGGGATTATTGGAATGATGAGATGAAAAGAGGAAGAAGATGATGAAGAGGAAGAGAGAGAGGAGGAAGAATTTGGAGATGGAAGGAATGAGATTATTGGATTTCATGACGACGTCGTTTGGGGATGGATTAGGGATGGATGGATGGATGATTAACGATTAATTAATCTGCCATTGATGTTCTTCTTCCTTGTGTTTTGATCTCTGTAATGTGGTCGTTCTTTTTCTGCACATTTCGTGAGGTTGGTGCATGAAGAAAGAAGATAGAGGAGGAAAGATAACTGCCAAATTTTGTTAAAATAAAATAAAAAACAAAAAGTGGAAAAATGAGTTCGAGAAAGAACGAAAGAAGAAAGAGTGGTGATGTATAGAAACAAGTAAGAAAAAGAGGAGACATGCGTTCTCAATTATGAAGCACCAACACCGGAATTACGCGTGGTGCGCAATGCGCGCTCTACCTCTTTTCCTACTTCCTACATTTCTTTTCATTTTTTTAATCAATTTTAGCCTTAAATGCACTTTTGGTCCCCTAACTTTTGCAAAGGTCTTAATTTGGTTCCCTAACTTTTTTTATTGCAATCTTGGTCCCCTAACTTTTTTGTTGCAATTTTGGTCCCCTAACTTTTGAAAATGTCTTACCGTTGGTCCCAAATGCACTTTCATCCATTATCTGCTATTAGTGTTGATCTGACAAGCTAAGTTGGCTGATGATGTGGCAAATATGGGTGAAGTGGATTAAAAAAGGATTATTATGCAACATTTTGAGTCTTTTTAATCCACTTCACTAATATTTACCACATCATCAGCCTACCAGATCAACACTAACGACAGATAATGGATGGAAGTGCACTTGGGACCAACAGTGAGACGTTTTCAAAAGTTAGGGGACCAAAATTGCAACAAAAAATGTTAAGGGACCAAATTGAGACCTTTGCGAAAGTTAGGAGGCCAAAAGTGCACTTAAGCCTAAATTTTATAAAGGTAAAACTATTATGAGTTTTCTTCTCAAAAGGGAAGAGTTAGGTAAAGTTTTTTATATGGGTTAGTCTTTGATGGAAAGTTTGTTTTGAGGGCATGGGATGCAATGAGTCATAAGCCAATAAGATTATGACATGTGGAAGGATTAGGTCATTTAATATTGAAAAATAATAAAAAAATAATTTTTTAACTAATCAAAACTGTGTATGAAGTCACGTTACTAGTTATATACAACTAACTCTTTCACTTGTCATGATCTTATTGACTCATGACTCATTGCATCCCAAGTCAAGAATCAAACTTTGCATCATAGTCTAACATTTTTTTATATATTTGCTATAAAGTTCCCCAATAAACATTTGACATGACCAATCATGATAGAGAGAGAATACTAAACACACTTTTTTGTATGATCAATCATAGAAGAAAGAGAATGTAAATCAATTTTCTGATCGGAGGAATTTTATAACAAATATATAAATAACCTTACCTAAGTTTTTTCCTTTCTTTAATTATAAAGTAAGTCTCATTATATTTTTGAATTCTTTTATTATCAATTATATCTCTAAAATTTTACATTTATCTCAATTTTATCTCAATTCTTAAAACTTAACGTTATCGGTAACGAAAAATTATGACATAACAATTGACTTTTTATTTGGAAATCAATTATATCTAACAAAATTTACATTTGTCAATTGTACCATAAAAAAATGTTTATGTGAGTATGACATCAATGTTTTTTTTGTTAACAATTTAGACGGGTATAAATGAAAAAAAATATAAAATTTTAGAAGTGCAATTAATAATAAAATAAATTAAAAATACAGCTGAGATATACTTTATAATTTAAGTACACCAAATATGCTTCCGCCTTTTAAAAAAATGAAATAACTTTATTTTAATTCATACAGGTTTCATTTGTTACAAGTCCGTAATGAATTACGACATCCTTTTACCCTGACTCTACTCTACTATAAGTACTATCACTTTAGTAATAAACCCAACTCTTCGTCATGAGAAATAGAAGTTGAATTCAAATTGTGATTCTTCATTAACTTTATGAATTCAAAATGATTTGTCGTATATATGTGGCTTATTCCTTCAAAATTATATAGAGTACTGTAGACATGAAGTAGAATATGCTATACTTGCTCTCATCATCAATCGATTACCTTAGCTTTAGTTTGATTAGTTTAATACATATTAAATATAAAAACGTTATAATTAATAATACTATTTCAAACAAGAATGGGTCCATCGAACTAGACAAACAAAAGCTGGACTGGTTTGGCAAAAGCCATAATTGGAGGCTACGAATATCAAACTAATTACTAAAGTGAATAAGTGATAGTTGTTCATCATTCAATTCCCATTTTGGACTACTTTGCGAGCCAAAGTTAATTATATATATCTTATTTTAAATTTGATTAAGACAAGTTCAGTTATTGAAATTAAGGAGAAGAACTTATGAAAAACTTGAAAAATCAAAATTATAATAAAAAAAAAATAAAAACTGGATTGTAACCTAATTTAACTCGAAGATAAAAGACTAAAAGATTATATTTTTGCCTTAAAAACTTGTTCCAATTGATTATCCAATGCCATCATCTAGACAACATTAATATTTGTCTAATAGTCTATTAATGATAAAAACAAATATATTTTTTAATATTTGATCTCCTATAAGCTAAGTGATGAAATAGCAACTGGAACGGGAAATTCATGCTTTGGTTGAACAAGAGGAAGTGTTATGGCGTCAACGCTCGAGAGCGATTTGGTTAAAAGAGGGGGATCGCAATACCAGGTTTTTTCATCGTAAAGCTTCTCAGCGACAAAAGCGAAATTCTATTCTCGTTTATTAAAATCTGATGGCTCATGGGCAACTGATTCTATAGAGATTGGGGAAGTATTGTCTCGTCATTTTCAGGACATTTTCACAGCAAGCAATCTATCTAATATTGATGAGGTTTGCCTTTCTTATTGTGGGCTGCCCTGGGAATAACCTGTTGGCTTCACGCCCGAATTGGGCGTGAGGGGGGCGTGTTGAAGTCCCACATCGCTTAGTTAAAGGGCTTTCTAACACTATATATATAATGGGGCAACCTTCTCCCTATGAGAGCTCTTTTGGGGAGAGTTAGGTCTTTCTACACTATGCCTTTAAGGCTGTGGAGAGTCATCATTGCTATCTTGGTTTGCCAACTTGTATTGGTAGATCTAAGAAGATTATTTTTTCTAGTTTGCAAGACCGGTTGGGGAAGAAAATTATGGGATGGAAAGAGAAGTTTTGATAAAGTCTATACCCACTTATATTATGAGTTGTTTTAAGATTCCAGAATCCACTTGTCATAATATGGAATCTATGATGGCTAATTTTTGGTGGGGGAATGATGCACATTCAAAGAAAATGCAGTGGATTAATTGGTCAACCTTATGTCGGCCTAAATCTAAAGGGGGTTTGGGTTTTCGCTCTCTGTCTAGATTTAATGAAGCTTTGTTGTGTAAACAAGGGTGGCGATTAATTCAACAACCCAATTCTTTAGTTGCTCAAGTTTTAAGGGGACGATATTTTCCAAATTGTGGCTTTATAGATACTGGACTTGGACATCTTCCAAGTTATACTTGGCGATGTATGGAATAGACAATTAATTGAGAACATTTTTTCACCTGTGGAGGCTTCTTTAATTATTTCTATTCCTCTTTCTTGGCGTAACATACATGATCAATTGATTTGGCCCTATGAAAAGCATGGTGCTTATTCTGTTAGATCTGGGTATCATTTTATTTCAGATAGACAATGTGTGGCTTCATCTTCTTATGCTTCTCCTTTGTGGTCTAAGATATGGAAACTGCCTGTTCAACCAAAAATTAAAGATTTTATTTGGAGGTTGGTTCATGAGGCATTACCAAAAAATGTGAATCTTAGACGTAGAGGAAAGGATGTTTCTCTTGACTGTTTCAAGTGTGATGGCTCTGTTGAAACTCTCACTCATATTTTTATGCAATGTGTGCTTAGTACTTTTATTTGGTATAAGAACTAAAAATATATAAGAAATTCTTATATAAATTTAATTCATGAATTAAAAGAGTTCAATGTTAAATGTAATAAGCTGTCATTTTAATTTTTTATAATTAAGATTTATGATATACTCAAGTTGATGCAGTGTAACATGCATGGCATATATGGTGGTTGAGAAAAACCGAGAAAATGGATAGATCATAGATATTGTATTGTCCATATATTTAGTCAACTACTCAATGGAGATATATTATATTCATTGGCCACACACACAGCTATCCATATGGGATTTCATCAATTAAATTAATTAATAAGAAACAATTATCCTTGAATAAATGCACCTCAATATGTATTTCTGTTCTATTATTAATTACCCACCCATCACCAAATAGGTTTATCTAATTAATAAATAATTTAGTAAGAATTAAGATAAACATAAAAGAGAAAATCTATTATTGTCTTTAAATTTATATCGAATCAAGTATCAACAAATCAATTCTTAAATAATTAAAATACACATGAGATTCAATCTTTAAAATATTGTAAATTGTCAACAATTTATCTCCTGAATTTAAATTGATTTTGTACCTTTTGGTCATTGAATACTAAATTTGCATTTTTTAGTCCCTAAATTGATATTCTATAGTTTTTTATCTTAAAAATTTTTCATAAGGAATAAATCATTAACCATTGTAATATTTTGGAGACCGAGTCATATACTTTGATTTTTTAAAAATTGATTTTTTGACTCGGTATAAATTCAGATTGAAGAGCAAAAACTAAATTTAGTCTAAATAAAAATGACAATTAAACTTAATCAATATTAAATAAACACCTTATTTGATAAACTTTAATGATATTATTTTAGAACAAAAAATACCAAGAATAATTAATTAGATCAGGCATCGAGTAACGATGAATCTGCCATTATTGGTGTGTACTTACGTTTTGGCGTCTCTGTGATGTTATTGTTCTTTTGTACATGAGACAGAAAATTAAAGGATGAAGAAGAAGGAAGAAATACATGAGTGGGGACAATTGCCAAAATTTCAAAAGAATTTGGATCCTCTGCTTCTAAAAGATCACTAGCTTTTCTCACAAATCACAATCTGATCCGTCTATTTGATCAACGCTCCAGCTTCTGCCATGTCATCTATTTGACACCTATTTTTTTTTTTATATATAAAAAAGGGTGAAAGATACAACAGCCGACATAACGTCTACGGAACCACCTCGCGGCTCGAGGACGCGACGTCAGCAATCGGGTTAAAAACAAGACCACAGTGCCCATTCGAAACACCAGAGGGGCCTTGCTCATGATTAAAGATAGAATTATAAAAACTTACCGAATAGACAATAAATTTAATTACTGTCATGGGATGGATTCTGTTACCCTTCCAAACCATCTCATTTCTGAACTTCTAGATCAAATCAAGGCCCACCAGGACAGTCTTCCACGAGTCATCAAACCACTCACTGTCTCTTTTCCATCGTCGTACCCAGCTCAAGAGCCACCTATGCAAATGACCACCCTGCGAGACACTGTAAACAGAAAACGGTAGCCCAAACCAAACAGCTCTGGCAAAACTACACCGCAAAAAGGTATGGGAAGCCGAGTCGTCTGGCCCACCACAGAAGGGGCAGACAATATCACACTGGAGATGGTGTCTATTGAGATTGGAGAACGTAGGGAGACCATCATTGTAGATTTTCCAGACATTGAGGAGAATTCTTGCCGGTAATTTCGTCTTCCAAAAATCCTTCCAAGGAAAAGAGCTAACCGGAATATTACCATTATTTGGATGGTCCACCTGACTGAGGAGATCAAAACCCGTCGTAGTAGTGTACGACCGAGTGGCAACAGGAGTCCATACCCATGTATCAGGCACATTGCGAGTCGGTCCAGTAGAGTTAAGAAGCGCCCGAGCATCCTCATCAGTGAGGACACTCGAGGGGTAGAACAAGGGTTAGCTTACTCTCGTTCTAAGCTTCGATTCGAGGGGTAGAACGTCGAAAACGAACCGTTGGATGTGGAGATATCCCTCCTTCTTCTTCTTCCTCCTTCTCCCTCCTTCCCTCTCTCTCTCTCTGTTTTTCCGAAATTTTCACTCTCTCTGCTCGATTCTGCATCCTTCTTCTCCTTCTTATTTCACTTAAATTGGCTTTGGGGAAAATTACATATCTCCCCCCCAAACTTTCTAGTTATCTCACTTAATCCCTTAATTATTTATTTTCTTTCCAATTTCATCACTTCAAGTTTCAAATCATTTCTAAACCTCTTCTCATGCACTTATTTATTCTATTTTAATCCCTCTCATAACATTTCCACCCAAAAATCATACTCAATTATTCTCTAAATACTTTTAAATCTTTCAATTTAGTCCATTTTCTTATGTTTACACTCACAAATTATAGTACCTTATTTTGTAACAACTTCTAAACCTTGCGATTTAGTCCCTTTTAACAATGGGATGTTACATTCGTGAGTTTCTCGGCGATTTCTGTACATTTTTCGGTGAGTTTGGGGCATTTTCCAATGGATTTTAAATTTTCTGCATTTTCAGTTTTGGTCCCTCTGTCATTTACTTTAATTTGTGTTGTTTTTGCATTTCTATTCCATTTCATGAAGAATTCATGGATTAAGAACCAAGATGTAAGGTTTGAAAATCTTCAGGGATGCTCTTTCACTTTCATTTTGATAGTCAGAGACTAAAGTGAAAGGGACTTGAAGTTTTCACGACTAAACTGTAATTTAAAATGGTCGGAGAACTAACGGTGGGAGGTTTTCAAAATATATGGGACTAAAACTGAGACAAAAAAAGACATAGGACTGATTTGGGACCTGAAACAAAGATCCATGACCAAATTCGAGACAAAAAAAGTTATAAGACTGATTTGGGACCTGAAGCAAAGTTACAAGACCAAATTCGTACTTTGACCTATTTTTTATATCAAAAGCAAGATCACGAATTTTCAAAAATTAACTGTATGTTTGACTCTAAAAAAAACTTACAAACATATTAATATCGTTAACTAATAATAATGAAGCTAAAACACAAAATTTACAGTTAATCAAATTAATATAGTTTTAAAATAAATAAACAAAAATTTTGACCTTATAGCAGAAATATTGCTTAATTAGAATAACTTCTATAAAATATGAATCAATTTGAAAAATAAATTAATAGGCTGAAGATCCAAACATGATTTTAGTCCATAATCATGTTAATAATTATTAGGGGCTTTCCGTGTCCTAATAAGCACGGAAATACGTATGTAACGTTTGATTTGACATTTGTAGTTATTCAGTGATTAAATAGTATATTTCTATTATTTTTATTATTCAATGATTAAATTATTAGAAGTGTGAAAATTAAAAGAACAAATAATAAGTTTTCACTTTCTTAAATCTCATCTACTACTTTCTCTCTTTCTCTCTTCCATTATACAATTAGCCAATTATCAAGTTCCATATGTTTTGGCTAAAAAAAAAAGTTCCCCATGTTTATTTTTTATTTTTTTAATTTTTAATTTAATTATTTTTGACTAACCAAAAACACCCTCACACATATAATATAGTATAGATATAGATATTAAAATGTTTTATAAATTTTCCCATAAGCTTTTTCAAGTACTTTAAAAAAACAAAAAAAAAATGATTTAAATAAAGAAACTTTCATATTAATCCAAGGGGTTTTGGCCCAAAAAAAAATCCAAAGGGTGCATTGCAGTCAGTTAGTCGTAGGGATTTGTTTGCCATTGATCAAAATTGTGAAAAAAGAAAATTTTGAGAAGATGTTTTCAGCATTTTTTTTAAGAAAATGTGATTTTTTAACTTTACAAAAAAAAAACTTTATAAATATATTGATATCATCAATTAATAATAATTAAAATAAAAAAAAAAAAAGATAAAATTTATAATCATTCAAATTAGCATCAGTTATGTGTCGTGATATTATTGGATAATGAAGCATGCTCCTTCCAAGCTATCACACCATATATTATTCTTGCCTAAACAAATATCTTACATCTAATAAATTAACTCTAAAGGCAGAGAAAAAGGGTGGGAGTTTTTTTTTTTTATAAAATACGAAATTCATTAAGGAAACAAAAGCAGGAACATAGGAAGTGTAACATAGTCAAGTTACACCAGAGTGGCTATTAATGCCTAAAATAGAGGAAGAACTAGAAAAAGAGCAGCGAAGGTTATCAGAGTTACTAGGTCTATTACAAATTCTAGGAAAGGAGAAGTTTATGGAATCATAAAAACAAGACATGGAAATAAAATTAGGCATAGTATTGAAGATAGTCAGGGGGCAGGTGGATTCTCTTCCCCAGTTTGCTAGTAGGTCCGCAGGTTGATTGGCTTCCCTGAAGGTATGATTGATCTTAGCTTCTTCAAAGAGTTGCAGGTAACATCTGCAATTATGAACCAGAGAGAAGATATTGTGATGAGATGAAAAATCAGGATCAGTAAGAAGTTGAACCGTGAGTTTTGAGTCTGTTTCAATGATAATATGTGTAATGTTAAGATCATGTGCCAATTTTAGACCATGAAGGACACTCCAAAGTTCAGCTTTAATAATGTTACCAGCTCCAAGAAAGACAGAGAAACCAGAGATCCAAATTCCTTTAGAGTCTCTAATAATTCCCCCAGCCCCTAAAAGATTATCCTTTGCAGAGCCATCACAGTTAAGCTTTGAAAAAGGGTAAATAGGTTGTAACCAATTAACGTAGGAAGTAATAGAGGTTTGGTCAGGGGGTGTAGAATCTGATATGAAGTGAATCTCAAGAGATTCTGCAATGCTGTGCTGAATGATTTGATGAGGATGAAAGGGTTTTTTTATTGAAAATGAGGTTATTTCTAGCTAACCAGATATTTCTAACTAAGATCGTGAAGAAAAAATTCTAGGGGATGTTGTGTTTGAATTTTTTTTTGTGGTTGCAGTGAAATTTCAACCAGTCTGGAAAAGAGAGATGTCTGTTTTGATCATGAGAGGGAAGGAGATTCCAAAGGGGGACGATACAGGGACATGATTTGTAGAGATGGTCTAAATCTTCAGTGGCGTTCAGACAGAGAGGACAAAGGGGGTTGGGAGAGCAATTCTTAATAAAAAGATTATATTTAGTTGGTAAAGCGTTATGTAAAAGTCTCCAAAGGAATAAAGGAAAACGAGGAGGAAGACTATGTTTCCAGATCCAGTTACAATCAGAAATATTTTGGTCTATAAAGAAGCTAAGGTATGCGGAGGAAGTAGTAAATTTGTCGTTTCCAGTGAGAGACCAAGAGAGAAAGTCCGGGATAGTGTTGGTTAAATCTTTAGGAGTACCTATAATTTGATTTTTAATTGAGAGGGGGATGTTATAAGGAATTTTTGAGAAGTCTAAGCAACCTTGTTGGTTAATGTAAGAGTTATAGCTAGATGAGGTATCAGAGAGGGGGAGGGGGCCATGTAGTAAGTTTTTAAGAGGTCCACAGGGAAGCCAACGATCATGCCAAAAATTTATAGTTTGTCCATTACCTAAGATCCAGATGGAGTTCTTATTTAAGATGTTTTTATCTTTGTCAAGACTTCTTCTGATAAAAGATTTGCAGTGTAAAGTTTTTGTTAGGTTTCTTCCGTATTTATGGGATGGAACTTTGGTATGTAAGTTAATACTATTTGTTAGAAGGTTCCACTTTAACTTGGCCATGAAGGAGGCATTAACTAAATTTGATTTCCTAATTCCTAGTCCACCGAATTTTTTAGGTTTTGTTATACTATCCCAGTTAATGTGGTGAAGTTTTTTAGTGTTTTCGTCATGACCCCAGAGGAAGTTTATTTCTGCTAATAGAGTCTATTTTTTTTTGGATGGAGATGGGGAGGGAGAAGGACTGCATGGAGTGTGAGGAGATAGATGAGAGGGTAGAGTTGATAAGTTGGATTCTACTTGCCATAGAAAGTGTATTTCGCTTCCAGCCTTGAAGTTTAGAGTTGAGGTTATTTATAATAAAAGAAAAATCTGATTTTTTATAGTTAGGTTTAAGTGGAAGACCGAGGTAATTTCCTAGGGAGGAGGAAGGTGAGATCCCAAGGGTAGAGATAACGAAGTTTTTGAAAGAGGTGGGGACAGTGTTTGAGAACCAAAGTTTTGATTTTTCTTTATTGATGTTCATCTTAGAGTGGTAAGAGAAATTTTTAAGACAATTGTTGATGGAGAGAATATTTTTTTTTGTGGCCTTGGCAAAGAGGAGGATGTCATCAGCAAAGAGTAAGTGGGAAAAACTAATTTTACTGTGATTGTTGTTAAAAGAGAAAGGTTGCCAGTTTTTTTTTTCCACTTCAGATTGAATGGTGTGATTTAGATATTCCATGGCATGGATGAAGAGGTAAGGGGAGATTGGGTCACCTTGTCTTATACCTCTTTGGGGTTTGAAAGATGGAAGTTTTCTCCCATTGATGATAGGAGTATAGCTAAAAGAATTAAAAATGGAATCAATAAGACTAATCCATTGTTATGGGAAGTTTAGAAGATTTAACATATCCAGAATAAAGGGCCAAGAGATGGTGTCAAAAGCTTTGGTGATGTCAGTTAGAAAGTAGGAGTTCAATAAACAATAAAGTAGATTTTTTTATAGCAGTTTATGTAGAAAGAGATAGATGGAGAGGAAAAGTGTGAATCCAAAATCATAATGAAAAGTATAGGACTCATACATTACTCTATACTTTAATTTATTTATTATTAAAATTAAAATAGTTGAGTAACAAAATTTTATTTTCTAATTATCAGTTGATATGTCAATCTAAAATAATAATTAAATTTATTATATTTTCAAGAGAATGGTATTATAATAATATAGTTCATATGAAAAGAAATAATGTTCACCGAACCCACTCTCATTGAGAAAACTTATCATTTTATTTTTTTTTTAATTTTTATTGTATCAATGATTTAGTTTTTTAAAAAATAAAAATAGATGGTTTGGTTTCTGACTTTTCACAATAATCAACTATTTATTCACTCAAACATTGTATATACGGTAGCTAACATGAGAATATGAATCTTAATTGTTTATGTATCTTTGTTAAATGTCATTATAGCATCTTAATTAGTTGAAAAATCAAACGTAACACATAAATTGAAATATCACTGTTTTCATTAATTTTAAACTGATAAAAATGGTGAGACTAAGATTAATAATCAATATGGTCATTCTTCCTCATTTGTAACTCGTATTTAGTGGAAGAAGAGAAGGCACAAAATCATGAACTCTAAGATTAATAGTCATGGTTATCATACATAGTATTTAGTATCTAGAATCTGAACATAACAAGTTCATGACAAAAGACTTCAAATCATATATATATATATATATATATATATATCAAGGTACTACAAATCAATAACACATAATAACGTACGTGTCATACAAAATAAAAAGGAAGTTTTTATGATCCTCTCCCTAAGTCTGGTGGAGTTGGCATAGAGTTCATTATAATAGTCTATTAATAAGATAGAAACTCACATGAATAAAATATGAACTTTCGACTAACTTCCTCAAAGAAGCGATATAAATGTTTATCATGAACATGTCTAATTAAATAACATGAAGAGAATTTTTTAACCACATCATTATCCAGCATGATATAAAATCTTACCAAAATAGAAAGAGGTACTAAATTACACAGTAGGAAAAGGAAAATAAACATTCAATAATACTTGGACATTGTACATTTTAATATATATTTGTTAGGCCAAAATGTCAAAGTATTGAATATTAGATCACAAGCTGGTTGCTTCTTTGATCCTTCGACGGGCTCAATTTAGTCCACTTGGCACACTTTGTCAAAAGCACGAGGCCCCCAGTTTGACAGGTTAGCCCACATATCAGTCCAATCCATAGTCCCTAAATTATAATCACATTTATAAAATAATCAAACAATTAAACCAAGAAAAGGACAATAATGTAGGTAAATACTCTATATTCAAACTAATAATAAAAAATAGATGGTTTAAATTAATAGTAAATTTAAAGAGTAATTAATACAAGTATATACTTGACTTTCATATCATTGTTATAAGGCTTATTATGAAAAATAAAGCACGTAATGAAATTGTTTTACATGACCAATAATAAAAAAGATATACATAAATGAGCAGAAGTGGTTTATTTCACCTTAGCATGTAGTTTAAACTTGAATGCAAGGAGGCATGAAATAGGAAGACCAATGAGATAAAATGTGGCAAGATTAATATATACAGCCAAGCACTGCCAACCACATCCTCTAATCACTCCTGAAGCAAGTTATGTGTATGTATCAAATTAAAATAAACTCTTATATACATTTTCTAAGCATCTAATATATATATATATATGTCAAAGTACACTTTTGGTCTCATATCTTTTGCTCAAATTTTAATTTGGTCCAGTAACTTTTTTTGTTGCACTTTTGGTTAGGTTGGAGATTTGGTCTCGTATCTTTAGATCAGATGAGAGTTAAAGTGAAATTTTTTGCAAAAATACAAGACTAATTATGCAATATGACCAAAGAAATGAGATCAAAAGTGCAACAGAAAAGATATAAGACCAAATTGAAACATAAGCAAAAGATATGGGGACCAAAAGTGCAACCAAAAAAATGCGAGACCAACTTAAGACCTGAACAAAAGATATGGGATTAAAAATGACATTTTGACCTATGTGTATATATATATATATAGAATTTAGCAATTATATACATAAATGAATGCATGTAAGAATTGAAGATGAAAGAGAGAAAATGAAATTGAAACCTGCTAAGACAGCTTGGAGAGAATCAATGAGTATAGAAATTGCCAAGAAAGGTATCATGGAAGCAAAGTTTTGTTTGATGATAGGACTATTAGTGAATAAATGAATCCAAAAGGAGTGACCAAATAAAAGTGGCAAAGCAACACAAAAAGCAAGAACAATAGAGAGCTTCAAAGTGACACCCATTGCATGCTTTGCTCTCTCTGGCTTCTCTGCTCCCAATTCATTGGAAACCCTAGTGCTGTATATATGCATGTGTCATAGTTTCAGATTCAAACAAATTTATTAGTATATAGATCAAAGTGTAAATTTGGTCCTATATCTTTTTCTCAGTTCCTAATTTGGTCCTATATTTTTTTTATACACTCTTCGTTCTTATATCTTTGCAAAAGGTCCCAATTTAGTCCCATATCATTTTTGGTCCCACATCTTTTGATCAAGTTACATAATTGGTCCTATATATTTACAAAAGGATCAACTAACGGTTGATCTTTTTTTGCAAAGATTTGTGACCACTTTTGCACTTAACCCAAAGATATGGAAACAAATCTGTAACAAAAAAATATATGGGACCAAAAGTACAACAAAGAAATATATGAGACTAAATTGAGAACTGAACAAAAGGTATGAGACCAAATTGGTATTTTGGCCTTGTATATAAAATCAAATTAATAATATAAGAATTCAGTTTTAATTCAGAAGGAAACAAAAATATATGTATGTAATCCTAACCTTGCAGCTACACTAAGACCATAGAAGATCACGTAACCAATTATTTGTGTGTTTGCACTGCAAATAAAATTGAAGAATAATATTAGAGAACCGAATAAACTATAATTATAAAGAAAAATTGGAAATGGAAAAGCATATTGGAGTTAAAAAAAACTTAAGTACATACCATATTGCAATAAGAGAAGTGGTTATTTCTGGATCTGGGAGTAGTCCGGCTAGGAAAACCAAAATCTGAAAAGCCCAATCTTCCAAACTTTGCATACAGTAAATGAACAAATAGGAAAATCATCAGATAAAAAAAAAGATACATCAAATTTAATCTCAATATATGATTTTATTTCGCTTTAATTTCATAGAAGTTCTAATTTAATACTCTAAGCCAAGAAAATAGACAATATAATAATTCTTTATTTTGTTGGTCCCTCTTATCACTATTCAAAAGTGTTGGAAATAAAAGTTTCATATTAGATAAATAAGAAAAAGTCGATCAAAGGGTATATAATATGGGAGAACTATACTAAATTGTCTGAAATATTTTAGTTAAATAACATTTTTCCTATGAATTATGAGCACTTTATTTTGATAGTGTCTCGTCGTGTCAGATGCTTGTCCGTATTCGACACCCACACGACACATATTCATAAGTTTCATAATATAAAATTAATTTTTTGTGACTTTATCATGACAAACAATAGAAAATAATATAACATATGACATATATTATGAGTTGATATTATAATTTTTAATATTTTCATAAAAAATTATAAATTTTTAATTATTTATATATATAAATATATGTCGTGTCGTGTCATGTAATTTTAAGAATCCGACGTGTCAATGTATCTGTGTCAGTGTCGGTGTCCATGCTTTATAGCATTTTCCCCATTCTTATTTATACACAAGCTTAATAATTCTCCACATAAATTTGGGTCTAAATCCTCAAATCTCAACAAAAAGGAGATATCAAATATAATGATTAAATTTAATATTTTTTCTATTTACTCCAAATTATTGACTCACACTCAAATAAAAAGGAGATATCAAATATAATGATTAAATTTATTGATTTTCTTATACTAACCGTACACAATGCGGGTTTTAATTAGAATATCGTTTTGTATATTGTCCCCATAAATAACAACAGTACACATGAAAAGAAAAAAAAAAACTGAAAAACCAAGATGTATACATAAAAAAGTGTAAAGTCACAACCTACCAAAAAAAAAGTGTAAAGTCACAATTTCAAAAATTGCATAACTCTTCACTCTATTATGAAAACTTACAATTTTCTCCTTTGACGTTGAAATAAAGCTAAAAGCCTAAAATGCACAAAACTTTTATGAACTTTACTTTATATAGAAAGAATATCATAAACTTTAAAAAGTAATAAAAAAAAGTTTGATTTTGAACTGAAAACTACTTAATTTTGACAATATTTTCATTTTAAAACCAATTTATTTTCATTTTGTTGGTGATTATTATGAATACAATAATAATTAATTTTAAGTTTTGTTTAATGTCAAGTGTACAACAATGTGTAACCTTTTGTAAAAATATGAGATCAATTATGTGACCTGACCAAAAGATGAGACTAATTTTACAATTTGATCAAAAAATATGAGACCAAAAGTGCAATGCAGGACTAAATTGAGACTTGAGCAAAAAATATGAGACCAATAATGCAACAAAAAGCTATGAAACCAAATTGAAACCTGAACAAAAATTATGAGACCATGGCCAAAAATCAAATATCAATAATGGAGAAACATACTATACATACCATATCATAGCAGCTGAGGGAAGAGCCAATTTCAAGACTGGAAGAATATAATGAAATGATTGAAAAGAGAAGCCTTTCCATGTCATTTTGAACTTGTTGGCATACATCACATACATAGCCAGCAAAAGAATTGATACCCACAAAGAGATAGAAGCTGAAAAGGAAGCTCCCTTGAAACCCAAAGATGTGCAATAAACCATTGCATATGTAATGCCAATGTGAAGTAAAAATGGAAAAGCTGATAGCACCACCAATGGCATTGCTACAGTTTGTGTTTGAAGAAACCTCAACATGTTTTGGAGGAAGCCATATGCAAATAATCCTGGGATTAGAAACTTGATATACGCAGAAACTTCTCTTGAAATGTCTTGAGATTGATGAAGAAACACCAAGATGGAGTTTGTGTAAAGCCAAATGATGGATATGATGATGGAAAATGCAAAGGATATGATAGAAGAGGCTTGTAAATAAATTCCCAACTTTTCATATTCTCTTGCTCCAAATCCTTGCCCACATAATGTTTCCAATGCTCCACTCAAGCCAATCTAATTACTTATTGGAGCAACAAATAATTAAGATTATATTCAAGCATGGGAAATATAGAACAATATTAAAAATTAACAAGAATGATAAGCACACACTTGTTTTTTGGCCCAAATGATAAGCGCGCACACACACACAGATATATATATATATATATATATATATATATATATATATATACTTTATGTGTATATTCACCCTCACTCTCCTTAAAATTTTTGTGTTTGTAACTTGTACAACAAGTAAAGTGACTATTGGAAAGAAAATATATAAATGTGACTAAACATAAAAAGGGATTGAATTACCATGATAGCTATTCCGGAGACAGTGCTCCATGAGTTACCGAGAGTAGCACCGGCGAGCTGAAGGTGGCCGAGGTGGCCGGAAAACATGGAAGAAACCAAAGGAATTGAAAAATAGAAGATGTTAGTGAGAATCAAGGGAAGTGAAAACAGGATTTGATTCTTAGCCTCCTCCATGTCAATCAATTTGTTCAACCATCCAACTTGGCCTTTTGTGTCTTCTTTTACTTCTATTCTCACTCTTCCACGGCCATCAAAGCTGGTTTTTTCCATCTCCCTATTCTTTTTTTTTCTATGATGTCTCAAGTGATGATGCAACTAAACTCAGAAGGAATACAAAAAATGGGTAGGCAAGTGTAGAATATATAGAGAGAAAAAGAGTCACGATTATTACAAGATTAAATGAAAAGTAGTGAAAATTATTGTAAAAAGTAGGTGTTATTGAATTTCACTATTCAAAATTCCAACTATAATGGATCCAGCATGCCAGCATCTTCTATAAATATCAATTTTGCACGTTACAAAGAGCACAAGGAACAAATTTTAGTTAAGGTAAAATTAGATCACGTCTAGGTATAAAATAAGAATTATACTAAGGACATAAAATACGAAAATTTACTAAAAGGAATTTATAACATTAAACGAAATAAATATTTTTTTAAGAAAACTTACTATTTATTTTTTTGAATTTACACCGAGTCAATTAATCACTTCTTGAATAATCAAAATATATGACTCCATTATTGAAATATTGTAATTGTCAATGATTATTTGGTCAATGAGCCAAATTCAAGGACAAAAAAAATAAAAATTCAAAACAAATTTAGGGATTAAAAAGTATAAAATTAATTCAAAATCAGGGATTAAATCGTAAGTAATTAAGGACCATAAATAGTTGACAATTGAAATACTTCAAAAATCGAATCATGTATTTTGATTATTCAAAAACTGATTAGTGAACTAGGTATAACTTTTAGAGACAAAATAATAGGTTTTCTCTAATTTATTTTTTAATAATTTTATAATTTAAAACCTAAAAGTAAATATTTATACGAATTCAAATCTCTATTTAAAATTTCTTAAAAATTATCAATATTAATATCATTTCAAGACCTATTTTAATTTCTTTTGTTTCTGGCAAGTATATATTCTTTTTTTTTTTTGGTTTGAGTAAGTATATATTCTCTCTATTAAAGACAATTATATTTGAGACAATTTTATTTGGATATTAATTGTAGATACATTACTTCTTAAAGATTCAAATCTAACAATATTCAAAAGATTTTGTCATTATATGAAACAATGACCATTCTCATTTTATAATTCCATGCTTACATTTTGGAAGCCAATTAATTAGCAAAATCATTGGCAATAATTGGAAGCCAAGCTCCCGAATGGAAAGGGTAATACAAGGACAAGCTGTATAAGGTAGGTATAGCTAACTCGAATTGGTTCAGTTTGTTGGTTTTTTTCTTGGGTCAAAAGTGACATTTTGATACCCTGTTTTTTGCATCATTAACATTTTGATACCATGTCTTTCAAAAGCGACATTTTGATAACTTGTTCTTTGCACCGTTAACACTTTGGTACCATAAAAAAGATAGAATAGGGTAAATAAATCATGAAAGAACAAAGTATCAAAGTGAAATCGATCCATAGAACATAGTACTAAAGTGAAATCGGTCCATAGAACAAGGTATTAAAATGTCACTTTTGAAAGAATAAAGTACCAAAATGTTAACGGTGCAAAGAATAGGGTACCTAAGTGTAACTTTTGAAAAAACAGGATACCAAAGTGTAATTTATTCTTAAATTTTAATTGACCAAAATATAATATATATTCATATACACATATATAATTCCTTTTTTATATTCATATACTCATATTTAATTGACCATAATTCCTTTTTTATACGCATACATACGCATAGATCTAATCTTGATCCTGCCCTGTTCTCTCTTGTTGTTTGTTTGCTGACGATTCTGTTTTCTTGTTTGAGAGATGAACGTAATAATTATGAGAATTTTATTTACCAAAAAAAAAATTGAGAATTTTAAAGCTTGTCTTGACAGGTATTGACCAAATTAAATTGACTTTCAAACTGTTTGCCTCTAATATGGTTAAAACCTCACTTGATATATGGTCTACGCTTCTCTCCTAGCCACTACTGATATATATCTGCCGATGGATTATTTAGGGGGCAATCTGTTACAGCCTTACAGGAGATATCTTAGGAGGTTAAAGTGTGGTATAAAGCGATAGTTCAGGGATTAAAATGAAGGGGAATTTTGAAACATTCAAATTTCAAAATGGGAAATTATATTTACATACACAAGCATGCATATATCAATATTTTGATTTTAGTGGGATAATTCTGGTAAGAAATCATTCTGTATATATGAATATGCTAATGCTGTGTAAATATATATATCATGCATGTGTATGAATAAAATCCCATTCTCTGGGGAATACATTCAAGCCCTTAAATGTGCATTATGATTTATGACACCAGTTTGATTTAGTGGTGCAAGTGTGCAACTCTTTATGCTTTATTCCAATAGCTTTAGATGATTTTAGTGGTGCAAATCATCAGGTGGAATTTTGCTGAGATCTGAGATATGATGTTCTAAAATATGGAAAAACAAAATTCATGATTCATAATTTTCTTGAAAATAATAAGCTTCACTCGCAATCCTAGCCCCAAGTTAATCAGGTCTAACTTGTGATGGTCTTGGACAATAACTCAAGTATAGGTGTGACTTTTATTTCAAATATGTTTGCTTATACTGTTTTATAATTCTAATATTTAATTATATATATAATACAACTTGACCTAAAATTATTTTATAAGATTGATGAGTTAATTCTTATCAAACATGGACATTTCATTTTGAGGGTGCGTCGTTGTATCAAACATGTATCCGTATCCGACACTCATACGATATATATTCATAAGTTTCAAAATATAAAATTAATTTTTTTGATACTTTAACATGATAAATAATAAAAAATAATGACATATATTATATATTAATAGATATTATAATTTTAAAGTTTTCATAAAATTTATGATTTTTTAATTATTTATATATAAAGTTACATATATATCATGTCGTGTCATGTAATTTTAAGAATTTCACGTATCGATGTGTCATGTATTCATGTCAGTATTCATACTCCATAGATTAATTCATAGAGCTTGACTATTTTGACAACTCTAATAATCATCTTACTTCCAATAAAATTACAACTCCCCTAATTCACATAACATATTTATTTTTATTTTAGCATTAGTTTTAATTTATTAAATGATGAATATATTCTATTATATATATATAATTATATATATAAAGAGAGAGAGAGAGATAGAGGAGTAGGAGTCCAACATCTTTTGTGTGGGCTGAAAGTCCTAAACATGTCAATTTGAACGTTGCAAAGGCAAGAGAGGATGATATTCTCCTTTGAACGTTCTATCTATCTTCTTGAGGATGGAAAGAAGGAAATGAATCAGCTCAATTATGTTTGCTAAAGTTTTGTTGAAGTATTAATTATTAACCATTAGATGTGTTGACTAACAATTTATTTGTTAACTTTCAAATTAAATTAATGGTCTGGATGAAATAATGCAGCCAGTGTACTTTAGTTGAGCTACACCCGGGAAAGAAGTTGTTTAATGTTTATGCTTTATCCTTGTTTCTTCTTTCTTATTGTAAGACTTTTGGCAGCTTCCATTAGATAGCTTTTACCCAAAAATGTTTTTCTTCCAATTTACATATTCTTTCAGAATTTAGAATGGGCTTTCCCAGACTAAATAAGTTTTGGCCCAAAAGACTATTTGACATTATTAATTCCCTTAGATTTAGATTTTTTTTTGGTAAACCTTAGATTTAGAATTTTAGGCCCAAACAAATATCCTTGTAAAAAATTTCAAAATTTATTAAATTTTAAGCTATTTTTTAAATAACTAAAATTTAGTCCAACAATTACTATTTCTTATTATCCCGTTGGCTGATTAGGTCCTTGTATGATTATCCGAAAATGATATAAAGATAAATTATCATTCACTTCTTTTAATTAAAATTGAGAATCTTCGAGTGAATTACAATTTTAAAGAAGTTAAAAGTTTTCCTATACCTTCCTCGCCATTTATACCACACAAATTAACAACTTTATTTTTACCAAGTTACAACTTTGTATAAAGAAATAGATCAAAGTTAAGCACTCGTCTATATATCACTCTTCAATCTTGATCTTTACATTTTTCTTTTATTTAAAATATCACAATAAACTAATGAATAATACACTTGGCCAAAAAAAAACTAATGAACACATTCAATGGGTACGTGATCTGCAACGTGTCTGTTTTATTATCAATTTGAAATCACAATTGATCCTAGATGGAGATCCAGCGACACTTGTCTCCAACTAAAAAATAACACTAATTTAATATAGAAAAACCCCCATATGAAAAAACGAGTAAACTACCAAATTGGTCCCTGGATTATTGGCTCGCTGACAGATTGGTCCCCGAATTTAGAAAATTGACAAATAGGTCCCCGAATTTTTCTAACGAGTCAAATAGGTCCCTGAATTTTTTTAACGTTAGTCAAATAGGTCCCCGAGTAACATGCACAGAAGGACCTATTTGACAAATGTTAGAAAAATTCGGGGACCTATTTGACTCGTTAGAAAAATTTGGGGACTTATTTGTCAATTTCCTAAATTCGGGGACCAATCTGTCAGCGAGTCAATAATCCAGGGACCAATTTGGTAGTTTACTCTTAAAACTATTGACAAGGGAATCTCTCAACAATGTGTACAAAATCAGTCTTGAAATCATCTTTCAAAAGTCAACTACAATTGTCGATCATCACATTTTAAAATTGTTTAACCCTAAAACTCATAAACTTGGTGAGCAAGCAAAGCATATGCATATAACTCTATAAAAAAAAAAAAAAACTCTACAAATCCCTCATTTCATCATCAAAATCAAAATCAAAGTCATCTTCTTCCTCTGTTTTCCTAGAAAAACCCTTAATTCCTTCACATCCATCCATGGCTATTCTTCTGGGTCCACCTGAAATTCATCAATCCAAATCCACACAAGATGATGCTCCATCCTCTACTGGCGACCCTTTCGTCGATCTCATGGTCGCCAATTTCAACAACACTCTCAATAATCGTCCACCTTTGGGTTTCACCGAAAATTCATCTCTCACATTCCTCTCTACTTCAGATCCATGCCTCGATTTCTTCTTCCATGTCGTTCCTGATACTCCCTCTCACTCTGTAACTCAAAGACTTCAGTTAGCTTGGTCTCACGATTCTCTCACCTCCCTCAAGCTCATCTGCAATCTCCGAGGTGTCAGAGGAACCGGAAAATCTGACAAGGAAGGATTCTACGCTTGCGCTCTCTGGCTTCACCACAATCACCCCAAAACTCTCGCCGGAAATGTCTCCTCCTTCGCCGATTTCGGTTACTTCAAGGACTTGCTCGAGATTCTTTACAGGATTCTCGAGGGTTTCGATGTTCGAATGCTTCAGAAACAAGAATTGCAACAGAAGAAGAGTAAGATAAACAAGAACAAGAACAAGAACAAGGCGTTGAAATCAATTTCGTCGAAATCGGAAAATAACGAGAGAGCTAGGGTTTCCAAGGAAGAAAAGAGGATATCCATGGCGAAGAAAGTTGTTGATAGATACGAGCGAGACCCTAATTTTCGATTCCTTTACGATCGAATATCTGATTACTTCGCTGATTGTTTGAAATCGGATATGGAATTTCTCAAAATCGGTGAGATAAGAAAAATCAGCCTCGCCGCGAAATGGTGTCCCTCGATAGATTCGTCTTTCGATCGCTCCACATTGTTATGCGAGAGCATCGCGAGGAGGGTTTTTCCTCGAGAATCGTACTCAGAATACGAAGGTGTGGAAGAATCTCACTACGCTTATAGAATTCGAGACCGATTGAGAAAGGAAATCCTCGTGCCTTTACGAAAAGCATTGGAACTTCCCGAAGTTTACATAGGAGCAAATCAATGGGGTTTGATTCCATACAATAGGGTAGCTTCTGTGGCCATGAAAAATTACAAAGAGAAATTCATGAAGCACGATAGAGAAAGATTCATGGATTTCTTAGAGGATGTGAGATTAGGGAAGAAAACTATAGCAGCAGGTGCTGTGCTTCCACACGAGATCATAGCTACTTTACACATGGTTGATGTATCACGGCAAGTCGCAGAATTACAGTGGAAGAGAATGGTGGATGATTTGGGGAAGAAAGGTAAATTAAGAAGCAGCTTAGCAATTTGTGATGTTTCTGGAAGCATGAATGGAACCCCAATGGAGGTTTCTATAGCAATGGGGGTTTTAGTTTCAGAGCTAAGTGAAGATCCATGGAGAGGGAAGGTGATTACTTTCAGTGAGAATCCTAAGCTGCATTTGGTAAAAGGGGATGATCTTGTGACGAAGACAGAGTTTGTGAGAAGCATGGAGTGGGGTATGAACACTGATTTTCAAAGGGTGTTTGATGTGATTTTGGAGGTGGCTGTGAATGGGAAATTGAAGGAGGAGGAAATGATTAAGAGGGTGTTTGTGTTTAGTGACATGGAGTTTGATCAAGCTTCGAAGAATCCATGGGAGACAGATTATGAAGCGATCATGAGGAAGTATAGAGAGAAAGGGTATGGGAATGTTGTGCCTCAGATAGTGTTTTGGAATCTGAGAGACTCAAGAGCAACACCAGTGGCTGCTAATCAGAAAGGAGTGGCATTAGTGAGTGGATTCTCTAAGAATCTGCTTCAATTGTTTCTTGATAGTGAAGGTGATATAAATCCAAGGGATGTTATGGAAGCTGCTATTTCTGGTCATGAATATCAAAAATTGCTTGTCATTGATTGAAGTTTGAATCCCTATATAATCATATCACATCCTGTATTTTAATCATGTACAATTGAAATTGTGAGTAATCTGAATTCAATGAGTTTTATCAAAGTTTCCAAATTTCAATATGAGACTATTTGGTTATCTGAATCTCTTCTGAGTCAATGAATTGGTGTCAGTCTTTGAATTATTATAGTCAACAATTTAATTTAGGGACAAAAAATAAAAATTTAAATTATAGAGACTAAAATATAAAAGTAATTCAAATTTAGGGATCAAATCAAAGGACCAAATAATTAATAGTTGAAATATTTCTAGAATCAAATTGTCTATTTTAATCCCATTGGCATCTCCATATGTCACATGTACTAAGCATTTACAATACATTACTCATGAGAAAACTTCATATCATATAAGCTACCAAATGATTTTGACCATTTACATTGCATTTAAAAGATCTATAAATATTTTTTTATCCACATCACCATCGATAAAGGAGAACAAAAAAGAGGTATTAAATTACAAATGAAAAAAAAAAATTTAATTACACTTAATTTGTGGAGCCCAAAATCGAAAGTATTTATTGAATTAGACCACAAGCAGATGGATTGGTTGTTCAAGCCCTTGACATGCTCAATTTAGTCCACTTGACACACTTGGTGAGAAGCATGAGACTCCCAGTTTGGCATGCTAGCCCACATATAAGCCCAATCCACAGGCCCTACATCAGAATCACATTTCTAAAATTATCAAACAATTAAACCAAGAGTCCAGTTTAAAAGGACAGTTTTTTTTTTGGCCAAGATTTTGAAAGGAGAGTTAGGTACATCGTACATACTATATATTCCAAATAAAAAAAATAAGTTGATTATTAATGTAGATAAATAAATTTTTTATATATTCGTTATTAAATTTACATCAATTTTCAATTAAGGTTCTATGATTTTTATTTTTGTAATCAAGTTCTGTACTTTTATTAAATGAAATTGTTGTAAACTATAAGGACCAACAGATTAATTAACTTTATTTTTCAAATAACTAATAATATGAGATATTATAGAATATTTTAAGAAACTATGTGTAATCATATGATTGATGAACTTGATAACAGTAAAGTTGTAATGAAGTTTACCTAAATTTTTTCAACAAAAAGAAATAGCCAACTCAAATTAAATGAAAAATATTAATATGAAGAAAAAAAAATGCAGTTAATGGTAGTGGTATATAGACTTCACCTCAACTTGAAGTTTAAACTTGAAAGTAAGGAGGCAAGAAATAGGAAGACCAATGAGATAAAATGTTGCAATGTTAACAAATACAGTCAGGTACTGCCAACCATATTTTTTAGTCACTCCTGAAGTATATGAATATATATGTATATATGTATCAAAATCAAGATTAATGAAGAATATTGATGTAATTAAAAATTGAAGATGCATGAGAGAGTTAAATTGAAATTAAATTAAACCTGCTAGGACAGCTTGGAGAGAATCAATGAGTATAGAAATTGCCAAGAAAGGCGTCATGGAAGCAAACTTTTGTTTGATGATAGAACTGTCAGTGAATAAATGAATCCAAAAAGAGTGACCAAATAAAAGTGGCAAAACAACACAGAAAGCAAGAACAATAGAGAGCTTTAAAGTGACACCCATTGCATGTTTTGCTCTCTCTGGCTTCTCTGCTCCCAATTCATTAGAAACCCTAGTGCTGTATATTTGCATGTGTCACAGTTTCAGATTCAAACAATTTTCTTAGTATATAAAATCAAGTTAACAAGAATTCAGTTTTAATTTAGATCAATACAATTAAAAAGAAAAGAAGGAAACAAAGATATATGTGTGTAGATAATCCTTACCTTGCAGCTACACTAAGACCATAGAAGAACACGTATGCAATTATTTCTGTGTTTGCACTGAAAATATAATATAATTGAAGAATAATATTAGAGAACGGAAATTATAATTATAAAGAAAAATTGGAAATGGAAAAGCATATTAGAGTTATAAAACTTAAGTACATACCATATTGCAATAAGAGAAGTTGTTATTTCTGGATCTGGGAGTAGTCCGGCTAGGAAAACCAAAATCTGAAAAGCCCAAACTTCCAAACTTGCATGCAATAAATAAACAAATCATAAATTCATGAGAAATATGACCAAAATAAATAAATAAATAAATAAATAAATAAATAAATAAATAAATAAATAAATAAATAAATTCATGAGAAAGAAATAAAAAATAAATAAATTGAATTTTATTGCTGTGAGGCTAAGCTTATGTCTCAGAATTGTTACATTAAACTGAATACAGATCCCTATCTTTAAAATAACGTTTTACTGTTATTAATTATCTGTTAATCTATGATAAAATTGTTGGAATTTTTGTGTGGATTAGCATTAATCTATTGTAAGATTAATATTTGTGTTTACTGATAAGTAATTAATTTATCGTAAATCTGAATAAGAATAGATTGGGTTCATATTACTTGTGGTAATTCGTGATGGGTTGGATTATCCACAAGCCTTCCGAAACCGGGCTAAGAACCCCAAGCCACGTCCGAAGAGTATTAGTAATTATCCCATTAGATTACTAATGCAAATATGGAGTTTGTTTGTTAAAGGGACTATTTTGTAATTATGTTCAAGGACCACTTTGTAATATTCACTAATTGTCTCATTAGTGAATTTGGCTATATATATCAATTGTGTTTTAAAACACAGGTAGGTCCATCATTTTTCATACTTTAGTCCCTCTTTTCTCTACTCCATCTTGACACACTCTTGGGATATTGTGGTTTGAAGATCTTAGCTCCATTCAAGATCGATCTCAACTCCAGGTTAGTGATTTCATCTCCCACACTCGGATTTATTTCCGTCAATTGGTATCAGAGCCTCTTGGTTCTTGATCTTGAAGTTTTCTGGAGTTGAACTTGTTGCATATTGTTCATATCTGGATTTTCGATTTGTTCATTTTGGTCCCTGAATCTGTTGATTCTTGTTTGTTTTTTAAAATCGTTTTTTGGGATTTTGTTTGTGGTGTTATTATGAACATGCAACATGTAAAAATTGCTGGATTAAAGCTTGTTTTTGCTGAAAATCGGAAACCCATTTCGTCTTGCGTTTTTTTCGATTTTTTGAGACTCAGATCCGGCTTTGTTGGAGTTTATTTTCACAAATGAGTTTATGCATTCTCATTTTCGGACCCTAAAGATCATTTTGCATGAAGAAATTTTGAGGAAAAGCTCCGATTTGCTGCGTTTCAATTTGGTCCGTCGGGTGCGATTTCTTTCGTTTTGGGGGTTATTTTGAGCTTAATCCTTGTTATTTATGCATGGAATCATGTTAATCATGTTTGAAAATCAAAACCCATGAGAAATCTGCATCAAATCGAGCTCAAATTTGTGCAAAAATGGTGGTTTTTTGGCGGTGAACAGTGACCCACGCGGAGGAAGAAGAAGAACTCTGTTTGGCTTCCTTGTTTTGTGCAATTTGTGTTTTTGGTCCCCACAGTTTTGTGCTATTTTCGTTTTGGTCCCTATTTGCATTAAAAAAAAAAAAAGGGCACAAAAATCTGATTTGAAGCTTGGAGTTCGAGCCTTGGTGCACTTTGGTACTTGGTTTATCCTTGTTTTGGTGCATTTTGTACTTTTGGTCCACCCTCTCTTGTGCCATTTGCGTTTTTGTCCCTATTTTGCTAAATTTTGCGTTTTAATCCTTTTGCATTAAAAAAAAAAAAAAAAAAAACCAGCAATGGGTCACGCCACTTTTTGGACTTGGGTCATGGGATATAAAATTGAGGCTTATGCATTTATGCTAGATTTATTAGTTGGTCATAATATAGTTTTGTATTTTGCAAATTAATCCATTTGCAAGTTTTGGCCCATGTTTTTATTGACCAATTTGAACTCTATTTTGGATATTGGCCTCAATATTTTTATTTCCCTTTGGAAAATAATTTTTCCTGGTTTTTTTGGGGCATCAAAATATATTTAGTATCTAATTTCCATAATTTTTTAAATTTTGAGTTTTGGGGACATGTATTCTCAGAATTTTGAGTTGAAAATTTTTGTGCATATTTTGTGAATTATTGTTGACCATATATGTTTGCCATTCTCCCTAATATTATGGTTTGTATGTCAAATATTTTTGACCCGATAATATGCACTTAAAATTGTTGTTTTGTGCCCAAAATTAATTTTTTGAGCCCCTTTTGGTCAAAATTCTGAAATCTTTGGTTATGGAAATTAGTTTGGCATTGTTAGCAACTTGTGATTGAGTGCTCACCTATCGTGGGTCCAGTTGCAATGTTGTTTTGTTTTGTGGACTGAATATTGTATTGACGGTGGACATACCCTATCGGTGTGACATTTGTTAATGCAATCTGTTTTGAGATAATTAATTGCTTAGTTCAGTTTTGTGGACTAATTCGATAATTAATTAATGTTATCCAAGTGGGAGAAATTCTGATATCTGTATGGATTAGCATTAATTAATTAACTAATATTTGAAATTACTGATTATGCAATTGATTTTATTTATTTTGTCCTAATATCTCTATTTTGTTTTTGGATTGATGGACACTTGAGATATTTGTTTTGGACAAAATATTTTGTATAGGTCTCCTGATTGAGATATATTAATTGTTTTAACAACCGCTTTGTGGGAATGACTTAGGTGAAATCTTATTATGAATTGCCCATTAGTTTCACCTTGTTAAGTCTTGCGGTGTTTTGGTTTATCTCTTGGGACCTATATTTATGTGAGTGCTTAAGAAATCTGAATTGCACTCTTGTGTTTTTGTTGATATGCTTTCCAATCTTGTGTGAATCCCTTTACACTTCCGCTGCTTTGCTCAAGTGTACACTATTCAAGTTGTAACCTTTCGTATAAGTGTACCTGGGACATACTTGAGCAATTTTGTTAGGGATTATTGGAAAGCTATTAACATGTCATCAGGTACTTGTAAAGTACTGTAAATTTTTGTTGGCCTTTTGATATCTGATCCGATTAGAATGGTTTTGTTACTCGGATCCGGATTATATTAGCTGAGTAGATGGTTCCGTCTACGTCAAGCTGCATGTTTGTTATGTGTGGAAGGGTTGTTTTGTTTTGAAGGGTCGGATAGACACCTACAGCCACTTCAAATATGTATCGCTTTTGTTAATCCATTTATTGGATTATATGGTTGAGGATTCGAATATTTGACATGCATTTGGTTAATTTTTTTCATTCCTCTGACCATCTGTTGCGATACTTGATTTGTTGTAAGCTTCTCTCAAATTACAGGATTTGTGGATTATAAAATTTGATATAAAATTCCTGTTTGTGGGAGAGAAGATTGTTCAATCTCAGACTATTTGTATGTTAATTGTGGTTTTACCCTATCGGTAAAACATAGTTAATATGCAATTTGTGGTGCATGCTCATTCGTATCTTGTCAGCATTGCGTTTTGTTTATAATGTTTCCAGAGTCTGTTGTATCCTATCGATATGGAGACGATGGATTCATTTTGTGTTGATCCCCTCTTTGTTCTTTCAAATTTTGTATACATGTGTTTTCACTTTTTGATGAAGTTGTATAAGCTGATTCTGTGAGGGAAATCTTGTGTGATAATTATGTTGTAGACATAATTAATATTTCCCATTTGTTAATGGCCAAATCAGCTTCTGTTTTTAGCAACTTTCATAAAGTTGTATAAGCTGATTCTGTGAGGGAAATCTTGTGTGATAATTATGTTGTGAGACATAATTAATATTTCCCATTTGTTAATGGCCAAATCAGCTTCTGTTCATGAGCTTGTATAAGCTGATTCTGTGAGGGAAATCTTGTGTAGTAATTATGTTGTGAGACATAATTAATATTTCCCATTTGTTGATGGCCAAATCAGCTTCTGGTTTTAGCAACTTTCGTTAGGTTGCATAAGCTGATTTTGTGAAGGAAACTTTGTGTTATAATTATGTTTTGAGACATAATTGTTGTTTCTCATTTGTTAGTGGCCATATCAGCTTTTCGTTTTAAGCAACTTTCTGTGGTGAAAACTTTTGTTGGGACTAATTATGATGTTTGGTTTGAGTCCCTAAACATGTATTTGATAGTCTTAAATGATTATTTGACTGTGAGGGATCTTGGGCCAACATATGTGTTTAAACATTTTGATGCTGCTGACAAGACTTATTATAAATTTTTGGTATGAGCATTTTGTGTACTTTTTTTGGATAATATTTCGGTCCAGTGGGAGTCTGAGTAAACATTAATTGAATTTTTTCCAACTTTGGTCCTTATAGACATTTGTCCTTATAGACATTTGAAGTAACTTTGTTACATTTATTGGAGTTAGTTCCAATTTGGCCTTTAATAGGCATCTCGCGTAACTTTGTTGCAATTATTGGATTTAGTCCAATTCGGCCTTCAACAGGCATTTGAAGTAACTTCGTTACAATTGTTGGATTTAATCCAATTTGGCCTTCAAGAGGCATCTGAAGTAATTTTGTTGTAATTATTGGATTTAGTCCAATTTGGCCTTCAAGAGGCATCTGTAGTAACTTCGTTACAATTGTTAGATTTAATCCAATTTTGGCCCTCAGAGGCATTTGAAGTAACTTTGTTACATTTATTGGTTTTAGTCCAATTTGGCCTTCAAGAGGCATTTGCAGTAACATTGTTACAATTATTTGATTTAGTCTAATTTGACCTTGAAGAGGTATTTGGAGTAACATTGTTACAATCATTGGATTTAGTCCAATTTGGCCCTTATAGGCATCTAAAGTAACTTTGTTACAATTTATTGGATTTAGTCCAATTTGGCCTTTAAGAGGCATTTGAAGTAACTTCGTTACATTTATTGGATTTAGTCCAATTTTGGCCTTTACAGGCATTTGAGGTAACTCTGTTACATTTATTGGATTTAGTCCAATTCGGCCTTCAAGAGGCATGTGAAGTAACTTTGTTACATTTATTGGATCTAGTCCAATTTGGCCTTCAAGAGGCATTTGGGTAATTTTGTTACAATAATTGGATTTAGTCCAATTTGGCCTTTAAGAGGCATTTGAAGTAACTTCGTTACATTTATTGGATTTAGTCCAATTTTGGCATTTACA